>CAOLHI010005858.1:0-124136 GCA_948474755.1 Ctenosaura bakeri | reverse complement strand
TATGTTTTTTTATAAAAAAAGAAGTTATATGTCATTTTCTTCTGCTCTGCTTTCTGCTCATTGGCATGTTTCGAATGGTAAGTATTTTTTTAAAAAATATTTTTAATTTTATTTTAGATGTGAACCTGACTGACCGGGATGACCTTGTTAATAAGGTGGATGTTGTAGAAGTGATGGGTTCCTTTGGTGGAAGTGGCGCCGTGGTTAAATGCTGGTACTGCAGCCACAACGTTGTGTTTGATCCCATAGAGATCTGGGTTGACTCAGCCTTCCATTATTCCCTAGTCGGTAAAATGAGTACCCAGCTTGTTGGAAGCAATTATTGTAAACACATTGTAAGCCGCTTAGAGAGTGCTTTGCACTGATAAGCAATATAGAAATGTAACTGCTATAGCTATTTCCTTCACAGTAGGAATAAATAACTTTGGACTATGCAGTTCTTGTTGTTGTTGTTGTGTGCCTTCAAGTCATTTCTGACTTACAGCGAGCCAAAGATGAACTTGTCATGAGAGTTTTCTTGGCCAGATTGGTTTTGAAGGATTGACTTTGAGGCTGAGAGAGCGTGACTCATCCAAGCACACTCCGTGGGTTTCATTGGATGTGTGGGGATTTGAACCCTAGTTTCCAGAGTCATAGTCCAACTTTCAAACCACTACACTATGCTGATATCATGCTGTTCTGCTCCAAAATATAATTGGACCAACCTGATCTAAGCAAGATGTCATACAAACTGAAGTGAATTGGCCAAGTTTTCTTTGAGATTCAGATGGATCAGCTAAACAGTCAGAATTTCAAATCACACATACACAAATACAGTTTACCAATTGCTTCTGACCAAACAAACTGGCATATTTGACCAGATTTCATGCTATTTTATCTCAGTTTCATGTGATGCATCAATTCAGTTTGGAGTAAGATAATCGGGTAACTCTAACTAGAAGCACTAACTGTAATATATACATTGGGTTTTTCATGGAAACATTTCTTAGAAATCAGTTTCAGAAAGCTCAAAGAAATTGTATTAAAGAAAATGTCGATCACTACCATTTGCTGGGGAGCATAGGTTGAGGTGCTATTGTGCTCATGTCCTGTGTTTTTCCATAGGCCATCCAAGGCCTCTGTTCTTTCAAAATACAACAGTGGATTATCTTTTTGTCTGATCTAACATGCTGTATTTGTATTTATAATACAGACATCAGTAGATACAGAGACTGAGAATGTGACTTTTTGTTTACAGATTGCTCATACAAGAACACCACGTCTAATTTCTATGTGACTTTCCTTCTTGCTAGGCTCTGTGCTTTCATCCACTGCCATCACACCTCTAACCTACTTTGAGAATCACAGCCGAGATTCTCCTGAAGACGGTCACCATAATGTACCCCATCAGGCCATAACTGTAGCCAATGCTGATTGTGCCTTCAAATTCTACCACCAGGTTGCTAGAGGGGCTGCCATCTACTTTCCTTCCTTTCCCAATTCACAGAGAATGTAATCCAGTTTTAATTGGGCAAGCATCAGCACGGAACTTAAAAAAATGTTTTTTTGAATTTACATTTCAAAATTCACCTGAATTTGTCAGGCTAACTCTCAGTCTAGGGATGGAATGACATTAGTCAGTGAGGGATTGGTTTACTTGACAAAAGACAACGGAGTTCAAGTACTCAAAACCCTGTCTGACTGCCTTGCAGGGCCTGAATAGAAGGGCAAATTCTGAAATCTTTCCCAATGCATGGTAGGATTGGGCAACTATGCAAAGCTGAGGGGTGCATTAGCTCACAGGAAACTTGGAGGGCTACATCACTACCACCACCCCAAAATTAAAAGTTTTCTTTGTCCCAAAAATACCTACAAACAGCTTCTAGTTCCATGTCCCCCAGACCATTGTAGATCCTGGAGTCACCTTTTTAAAGAACAGGAAATAACCAAATGTCATCTCCTTCTCCCTTTCTGTTTTACAAAAGCCCTCTCTTAGAGTTCCCTCAAGGTGGACAAAAAGAATGTCCCCATTCCTCCTGGAAGGAATTTGGGAGTACTTTTTTACTCTTGGGTAACAAAAATGGTACCGGGATTGCTTGTGCCAGACAGACTGTACTTTGTCCACTTCTGATCACAGAATGATGTACAGTGAAGATACTCTGATGCACACAGAAATACAGCAGATTATGAAGCAACTCAGTGAAATGAACTCTCGCCTCCCATCAATGCAATGTTTTGTATTTCTTATACCTCTCAGATCCATCTTCCTGAAGTTAATTATCAGAGACCTCTCTCCAGATCCCTTCACAGGAATCATCATATTGGTTCTTCTTGGCTAGCATTCTGCACCTGCGGATGCTACCTGAGATATTCACTTCCAGGCTGAACACAGAACACATTGCAGCACTTGGGTATTTCCCCGTGAAATGTCCTTATGCTTTTGTCATTTTTTCCTAAGCCTACTGGGAAAACCCTTTCAATCCTAACAATACTGAAGGAGATTCCTTCTTTGTGGATGAACACATCACAGTGACAGTTCCTATGATGTTCAGAAATGGCTTCTATAAGATACACAGATCTGTTTTGCCAATTGGTGGAGTCTTCTTATTAGGGAACGATCTCAGCACTCTTCATCCTTCCTAACTTAGGCAAAATTGTTATCTTGATTTCTGGGAGTCCTGGGAGGGACACCTAAATGCACTCTCAATTAAACAAGTTGGGGAAATTAGTCAAAGAGCACAAGCTAGCAATGCGAGAGGCAGGGCAGCACAGCGGAATCTTTTACCCAGTGTCTACAGGGTCAGGTCAAGCCAAGGAGCAAACCTAGTTATAAGAATAATTGTCATTTTTATTAAATACAGACAGTGTGTGTAACACACACACTCACATAACTATAGAAAATAAAGGTGGTTGTGGGACAGAGGGAATTTTAGAGGGATTCTTGAATTGGGTGATATGACACCTGTCCTGAAGTCCGGATAGATCACTGCAGAGGTCTGAAGTTGCGCAATGGAACTGAGGGGAAGGCTTGCCAAGCAAAGCGGCAGCAAGGCGGGATGAAATTCAGGAGTGATCCAAGGAAGGTATCGGAATCAGGGGTCTTTATAGGGAGAAATGTGACTGCAGACTTTATAGGGATAATTGTGACTGCAAGCTATTCTATACTTGGGGAAAACAATGTGTCTGAGGTGTGAGACAGCTTTGGAAAAGTCAAAATTGAACATGATTGCTTTAAGTCCGAATTGACATAGCCAGTATGCAGATGCACAGCACTTGACATTTGAATGTTCAGTTTGTCAAGTTGCCTGTTCGGGACAGGAAGTCCTTTGTAAGCATCTTGCATACATAATAGAGTGTTTGCAGAGAGGTCTCCTAAAGTGGCGATCTGACTATTTCTGGCGTGCCTATATTGTGTTGGAATATTGCAGCAATTTGTGTCCGAGCCTAGTTCTGTGCTTGTCCGGGGGCCTCCCAAACACATGCAGAGGGATGGTGGAAGGGAGCCAAATTATTGATATCAAAATGATATCTGAGGTCACCTCAAGCATGGCTTAGAAACCGGAGTAACAAAATGAAGCAAGGAAGAGAAGAGAAGAGGAAAGTTGCTGAATACAAAGATTACTCTAACAACCCTTTAATCTAGTACTAGTAAACTAGTAATATTCTTCAGAAGATACCTCACCACTATCTGGTTCTTATTTCAACAGGAGAATAAACCTTTACCTTCCAAAGCTTTCCATAGATGGCAAATATGTTCTCAAAGTGATATTGAGAAGACTGGGTGTCGCTGATATATTTACAGAAAAAGCAGATCTCTCTGGAATTACTGGGAAGCCTGTACTGAAGGTTTCCAAGGTAAGCTCCTCCAGATTCATCATACTACAGGAACTATGCCAAGAACAATCCTCACTCCTACTACTATTCATTTATGTCACATTTTATCAAAAGTGCAACTTACAAATATTAAATTCAATAAAGGAAGAAGCATAGATATGGGAAAAACATATAAAAAGTAATTGTTCAATTAAGCTATTTGTCGAATTAAAGCCTTTTCGTAAAGCCAATTAAAAAAGAGAAAAAAAATAAAGTCAGTACAGCAATACGCTTTTCAAATTTCTTGTAGTGTATTCCGAAGGTTTTGCCAGAATAGAAAAGTTTTGACTTGCTGAGGGAAGAGCCCCCAAAGAGGGAATCATTCTCTTGGGAGGGAAGGCCAAAGTCTTGGAACATCCACTGAGAAGGTTATCTGACAAGTTCCCACCAAACATGCTTGTCAAGGTGATACGACCAAGGGAAGAGAAGTTCTTAAGAACCCAGCCCAGGGATGCTTGTCTAGAAAAATCCAGGCCACTGGACAATCTGGGCTTGAGCAATATAGGGCTGACAGGTCATAACCAGCATTTCTAATAGTACCTGGTTGCAGGTAGGTGGAGCTGTTGTTAACAAGGGAGTCATCCTGCCATAAGAGAAAACAGACACACCTCAGTAGTAGTAGTATTTTATTTAATACGTAGACCAAAGGCCATTTGCGTACAAAGTATTTAAAATGCATACAATAAAATACAAAATGTTAGTATAAAATAATATAAAATACATATATAGAGACAGCATTGCAGAAATACCTCGTACATTAAGCTACATGATAGACATGTGTGAGAGAAATTTAAAATTTGGTTTAGTTAAAACATAAGCAATAAAACTATAATTAAGTGAGCACATCTCCAGAACAATCAGCCACAATATCGGCAACATATCTGGCCCGGATCTTCATAGCAGCCAGAGTGAAAAGAGAGACCTTATGAGTTAGCAGAGTCAATATCAGCAAGGAGATAAAAAAATCTTTTCTTAAACAGTATTAGATTCCAAATGAGGCAGGATAGATCCCAAAAATTTGGCTCTTGGATCAGAATATAATGGACAAGAAAACAAATAGTGAGGCAGATCCTCTATTTCAGGGGCCCCACAAATGCTTAAACGGAGAGCCAAAGGGGTATGTGAGTATCTGCTGTCAATCACAGCAGTAGGGATACTTAGAAAGCGAAGGGCTGTAAAAGCTTGCCTAAGCTTTGAGCTTTATCAAATAACTGACCCTTTGATGGTCAAGTTTGTAAAAATTGTACCATTTAGAAAAATTAGAATTATCGATAGCCTGTCTGTCTAATTGAACGGTAGGATGGAAAATAGAATCCCGGAGCTTCTCCTTGGAATTCAGGATGAAAAAGTTGTCAGGTGGGCTAGGATACCATTCAAGCAACTTATGATATCTTGAATTCCATACTTTACAATTAGGTAGCTGTTTGAAATATAACTTGGGAAAAGCTCTAACTGGGGAATCTTTAACTATTCTTCAATAATTAAATAGAGCCAAATGAATGCAGGCTCTGATGGATGGGAACCCGACCTCTGCCCGAACCAAAGCTGCCGGTGTGCCTGGTGGGAGTCTTAGCAGTTTTTTAAGAAAAGTGTTCTGGAGAGATTCCAGTTTAGATATATGAGAGTCACCCCAGCCCCATGCAGCGGCACCATAAAGAATCTGAGCAATAACTTTGCTTTGGAATATTTTTAGTGCTGGAACAACCAGGTGACCCCCAGCAGTAGGATAGAATCTGAGAATTGCCCCAATAGATCTCAGGGCTACTGCTTTGGTGGCTTCTATATGGGGCTTCCATGAGAGATTTTCTGTAAAATGAACACCAAGGTATTTGAATTCTCGGCATTGTTTGATCTGGTGGTCATTTATCGACCATTGAAAAAGAAAATGTCTTTTCCCAAACACCATCACCTTTGTTTTAGGGTAGTTAATATTCAGCTTTTTTTAGAACAGAAAACACTAAGCTTTGAAAGCAATCACAGGAATGCTTGTCTACAAAAATCCAGGCCACTGGACAACCTGGCCTTGAGCAATATAGTGCTGACATGTCAGAACCAGCATTTCTAATTGTACCTGGTTGCAGGTAGCTGGAGCTGTTGTAACAAGGGAGTCAAATAGTTCTAACAACCCACCCCAGTCAATAGTTGGCTGGAGCTTTTTTAGATCAGCTGAACTTTCCAGCAGTTTGCTGAGGGAAGCACCATGTATAGCATGTTACAAAAATCCAGCTGGGATGGAACTAAAGCATGTATCAGACACATTTTGGAAGAGCTAAGAAAGCAACTTCTTGACTATGAAGGCTTTCCCTGTGAAAGGATGAATAACAATGGGGGAGTTATCCAGGCATAAGAGAAAACAGACACACCTCAGTTCTATTCTCTCTTTATCCAAAAATCTCAAAGCGTTGCACACAAATTATTCTGTGGATAAAAGCACAGGTGGTGTGTGTGTGTGTGTAAAAGGCATTTTCTGCTCAGAAAACATATGTTTTGCACAAAAGAACCTGTTTTTCTCTGCAGAACGATGCTTCTAGAACACCCTGAGACAGTTGAATATTGTACAAAATTCTTGCTGACCTATTCATCTTTCTAATGGGATTTACTGATTTTTGGAAAATCCATTTTTCATCTAGTAGGTTAATAACTATGAATATTATTTCTATCCGTATAAAGGGCACAGCTGATTTAACTAGCTTTACCTCTAAAAACGCACTCCTGGCCATCACAGAAACTTGGACCTCTGGGTTCAGGACTCCGTGTAGGAATACACCCCCACTGCTCAGCTGGATCTTTGGGTGGAATGGAGCCCTATCCAGCACAGACTAAATCCCTGTTTCTTTATCTTCATTTAGACTAAATTGTGTTTTCTATGATTTCTTGAGCTGCAGATAAAAGTTTTGGTTCTATTTCTATAAACACCCTCCATTTCCCGTGTTGAAATGTATCCCATGCCATTTCTGTTCAATTTTTTTTTTTTCAACAGAAATAAAACTGAAAGGCTGGGATCTTGGTGGGGCACTCAATGTGGACATTTTTTTCTCCCTCTGGAAGTTGTTCTTTTTACAGGACTGCCCAATATAGCCTTATGCCAGATGTTCCCTGTTTGCTGGGCAATGCAGTGCTCTGCTTTCAGGCTGGTCAATACCTGGGCAATTTTACCACTACCATGACCAAAATGACCACTACTTGGTCTTAGTGTGTTCTGTGAAACTACAAGCTCAACTGCCCATATCACTGCCAGGCTGTCTGCTTCCATCATCCCTTTCTTCCTGCATCAACATGCCGTCAAAACTTTTTGTTCCATTAGCTTTAAACCAGGTCTAGGCTGTGTAATTGTGTGAACATTTTTTTAATTTATTTTTATTAAAAATTTTCATTCTTACAAGCATAAGTTCATAGGACTTGTTAATGTTTACAATATTAATAATACTATAACATACCATAATATACAACATATAATATACTCTTTTGACATATTCATAAGACATGTCCATACGACATGTTATTGTTTACAATATATAACATACTGTAATATACTACAATATACAACATATAATTTTATAATGTAATATAATAATTATGTAGTGTCTACTATCTACCTATTGTTAAACTTTCATCTTTACTTATCTTTACAGCCTCATTCCTCTCCTTTGCATAGGTTTGACCAGTTATTATCTATAATTTTTTTCACTGTTTCTATTTCTCTATTTTTCTTATTATTCTTTTCTCTTCTCATTAATCTAGTTAAAACATCACAATTTATCAATTCTCTAATTTTATTTAACCATTCTTCCAATTCAAGTATTTTATCTCGCTTCCAATGTTTAGCAAATATAATTCTCGCTGTTGTCATCATATATAATATTATATCTTTGGCCCTTTTCGCAGCGCGGGCGCTCGCGCAACGGAGGAGGGCGGCTCGCGCAAGAAGCCTTCTCCGGAAGGCTGCTGTTTCCCCCTCCTTCCTTCCGCAGGCTAAGGAACGAGCGGGGAAGCGGCAGCCTCCCGGAGGCGGAGGCGGCTCGCGCGTCCGTCCATCCCCCCCGCGCGCGAGAAAAGCGCTTGTCCCATCCATCCCCCCCACACGTGAGAAAGGCGCTTGTCGCGTCCGCCCCCGCCGCACGCACGAGAAAGGTGCTTGTCGCGTCCGCGCCCCCGTGCGCGTGCGCGCGAGAAGCAGGACGTGTCGTGTCCGTCGCGCTAGTGCCCCGCCCCGTCCCTTCCTTCCGCAGGGGCGGAGGGAAGGAAGCGCCACCCGGGTGGTTCCCCAATGCTCCGCACGAGAGCTAAGTGCACGCGGGCGCCGGGAGCGTTGCGCGAGCGCGGGTGATTTTCGCTTCGACGCTCATGCCACTTCAGCCCTGTGAGCCCGGCGGAAGTGGAAGTGTGTCATGCGGAGCGACACTCCCACTCCCGCGAGGCTCACGGGGCTGTCGCGCGAGAAAAGGCCAGTGCGAAAAGGGCCTTAGTATTTGTTGTAATCTTTATCTATTTGATGATTCATGTTTAATAGAAATATCTCTGGTGAGAATGGAATGGGTATTTGTAAATCTCCATCATATTTTTATGAATATTATTCCAATATTTCTTTGTTTCTGGACACACCCACCACATGTGATAAAATGTTCCAGTTTCTTTTTTGCACTTCCAACAATGTTTTGATTTTGTTTTATACATTTTACTTAGTTTATTTGGGTCTAAATACCATCTGTAGAAAATTTTTAAATAGTTTTCCTTTAGACACTGTGCCAAAGTAAATTTTTGAGTATCTCTCCAACTTTTTCCCCAATTTCCCAGCATTATCTCATGACCTATGTCACGTGCCCATACGACCAATGTATCTTTTACTATTTCTGTTTCTAATTCTCTATCTTGCATTTATTTATAAAAATGAGATGTATGATGTTCTTTTTTCTCAAATATTATTTTTTCAATTTCATTTAATTGAGTGTTTTTCTCAAAACCTAAGTCCATTTTAGGTCTTATTTTCATTTGAGTATATAAGAACCACTGGCAATTCCAACCATTATTTGCTACTTCTTGTCTTATTTTTATTCTTAGGTCTTCCTTTTCATTTCTTATTATTACGTCTTTATATGTAATCCATTTTTCTCTTGTGTCTTTCCATCTCCTAATTGATGCTTCCCTGTGGAGAAACCCATAATGGAATCCTGGAATATATTTTTTCCCATTTATTCCAGATTTCTAGCAATGATCTCCTGATGTAATGATTGGAGAAATTTCTGTCAATATTTGCTTATTATACCAAAGGCATGCATGCCAACCAAACTTGAGATCTGCTCCTTCTATATTTAATATTCTTTCATTTTCTAATGTTATCCAATCTCTTAACCATGTCATTCCGCTTGCACGGTAGTATAATTTTAAGTCAGGTAATCCACAGACTCCTCTTTCTTTTTTTCCTATTAAGAATTTCCATTTAATTCTTGGCTTTTTTCTATCCCAAATATATTTTGAAAGATCTTTCTTCCATTCTTTAAGACATCTTTCATTAATTATTATTGGTATGTTCTGAAATAAGTATATCGTCTTCGGTAGAACCATCATTTTTATTGCAGACATTCTGCCTAGTAGAGACAGATTCAGTTTTGACCATTTCTGTAAGTCTTGTTTGATTTCCTTCCATTCTGATATGTAGTTATTTTCAAATAGTTCATTGATCTTTTTAGTCAATATTATCCCCAAATATTTATTTTTTTCTCTTCTTTAAAGCCTGTCATCTGAGTCAATTCTTCAGTTTCTTCCTTATTCATATTCTTTGTTAGAATCTTTGTTTTCTCTTTATTAATTTTAAAACCAGCCAATTCACCAAATTCACTACAAATTTCCATCAGATTCTTCATACTTTGATTTGGATCTTCCAAAAAGATCACTAGATCATCTGCATAAGCTTTTAGTTTGTATTCTTGTCCTCTTATATTTACTCCCTTGATTCCCCTTTCCAATCTTATTTCTCTTAACAAGATTTCTAAAGTCATTATAAAAAGCAAAGGTGACAGCGGACAACCCTGCCAAGTGTCCTTTATTATTTCTATAGGTAATGCCTTCTCCCCATTTATTATAATTTGTGCTTTACAGTTTTGGTATATTTGTCTTATCCAATTAAATTTGTTTCCACAATTCATGTTCTCCATTAATGTTATCATAAACTCCTGATCTAGATTATCGAAAGCTTTCTCAGCGTCCACAAATATCATAGCGCATTTTCTCTCTTTTTAGTTTAATGTAATCTTTTTAAACCTCTTCTTCTGCAATTAAACTTTCTTCTATATCCAAAGTCTTTGGTTTCTGTTTCATGTCTTCGCTCTGTCCTGTATCTAAGAGTAAGCAGGCTTAGGGGGTGGCATAGTTCAGTTGTCAGACCACAGAGTCCTTTTCCCAGAGCTAACATTCAAATGAGTACTATGAAGAGAGGGAATGCTTCTTTGGGTCAAAATCTGCTTCACACATCTTCTGTCATCCTCATGCTACATAGTTTCTCTTTCAAAAGTACCACATTCTTATTTGATCTCATTTGATCTACTGAAATATTTTCTTTTAAGGGCACTATATAATTCTTTAGCTGTCTTCTACTTAATTACTAATGGGCTGTCATTGTCTTCTATACAGGAATATATTATTATTAAAGCTTTTGCTTCTTTTGTTTTATATTCATCATGTTCTAACTTATTTTCAGGCATGTCTTGATCTATAGCATTTAAGCTATCCTGGACTTGTGGATAAATTCTTAATCTTGCATATCACATTCTAAAAATTATCCCTATTTAACTTTGAGATTACAAATAAGCCATTGTTAGTATTTAAACCTATTGTAATATCAGAGTACGTTTAAACTTTTTCTGTATAAGCTTTCCTGCTAATATAATCTTTCAATTTTTAAAACTTTGCCAGAAAAATTCCTCTGCTTGAGAAAAAGGATTTCATTACGCAAAAATATCTTACCATCAAAAATTGCTCTGTTCAATACTTATAGCCAAAAGCCAAATGCAACACAAGTTTACCAAAACTTATCTGCTTGACTGGGTAAAAAAGAAAATTTGAGAAAAATTCCAAAAACAACATTCTTTTGTCTTCCGTTCAAAAAGTTTGGTTTACTGGTCTATTCTTAAACCAAACCATTTAACCAACCATGCTCTGCTACCAAATGTGTTGTAAAATAGAAATTCAGAAGACAAATGGAAAATAAAAATAATTCTTTTCTCTATTCTATTTAAAGGGAAAAAATAGCAAACATAAGTATTTATAGAAAGACAATATACAGAAGGAAAAGCATAGTCAAAAAGTTAAAATGAACATCAGCAATACAGGCAAGTAAAAATAGAAAAATAGAAAACATATCAAACTACAAAATACCACAATAAAGCAGGATCACACAGAAGGACAAATGGCAACAGCAGAGCAAATGAGCTCACTCAAGAAAACTCACTAAAGAAAACACTACTCCTAGAGAGGCTTCACAACTGCTGCAAATAACATTTACACCTGAAGATCCTCTCTGTCTCGCTAATACATAATTAACCCTATAATGATTGAAGTTGTACGTCTTGTCTATGTTCCAAAAGATATTCAGTGCTATGAAAGTACAAAATAATTCTACTGTGGCACAGAATTTAAGTAAAGGAAAACAAAGTGGTACTTCTATAAGGTCATTTGGTGTGAATCTTTTATTTCACATTGGGCAAGCCCGTGCAGAGAAAAAAAATTACACTTTTATAATTTCCAAGAACACCCCGAAATAAAAATGTATTACAGTCATCTTAAAGACATCAGCATTCTAGGGAATTTAACACTTAAAGTATTAACTAAACCCAAGGCTATTAGACAATAAACAGTTATTCGATAATAAATCCCACTTGCCTTGGATGATATTTCAAGGTTTGAGGTTGAACATGTGCCCAGTCTTTGATTTCCAGTCAGCCCCATGATATGGGGCCTCACTCATAGAGAAAGTGACCAGTGGACTTAGCACCTTGTCCGTCCACAAATCTTTTATCAATATTTGTTCTTTTTGGATCAGTTAATCATGTTGAATGGTTATTGGAGAGCATACACTTCTCAAAACTCTCCCATCCTATAAAGGAAATCCCCATGCAAAGTGGCTGAGTGTTACTTGTTCTGCAAAAGGCATCTCTGAATGTGAGTATCATTTTTTTTTCTTTCTGTTTGAGTGTAAAAGTTTTTCCTCTTAAACTTGTCTGTAATTGGTCAGATTGGATCACATAACTGACAAAAAATGTGAGTAAGTGGAGTTGAGAAAAACATCATAGTATGCTTCTACTATTGCATCCTCAACATGTGCCCCAGCAGAATTATTCTAAGTGGTGAGGACCCCATTGGGGTCACAGTCAGAGACATCAGGAGTGGAGCCATCACTTACATGTTATGATAAATTTGATGCCATACGGTCTGGGAAGCATCCATCAGATCTAGTGCAGCCCATGCAGTACACAAACTGAATCAAAACAAAATACAGTTAAAAATCAATAACTATCTGGTCATAGTTTCTGCGATAAGCCTTAATAGTTGCAGCCTGATGATCTGGACAAGATGCTTAAATTAGTCCAGCAAAACATATAAGCTTGAACGTTGCTCATCTAAGCTGAAGAGAGCTGACAGAGGGGGATTGATGGGGTGGAGACAGGTAGTAAGTGCCACATTCTCTCGGGAGGAAGAGAGGCTGCTTCTTTGCAGAAGATTATAGTGCTCCCTGTCTTGAAGAAGACCTCCCTGGACCCAGAAGTATATAGGGACAACTGTCCCATTGCAAATATCTCCTTTCTGGGCAAGCTGTTTGAGTGTGTGGTGATGGCAGAGATTCAGTTCAAGCATACTTGGAAGAACCAGATTATCTGAACACATTTCTGCCTGTTTTCAGGTCACGGTATGGTACTGAAAGAGGGTTGCTGCTCTGACTGATGTTCTAGTCCAGGTGGAAGATCAAGGGAGTGCTGTGGATCTTCCTGGGTCTCTCGGTGTCTTTTGATACCATGGATTATGGCATCGTAATGGACTGGTGGGGTGATATCGGAGTAGGACACAGTGTCCTACAGTTCAGCTCTGGTTCTGATCCAGTCTCCATGGCTGGTTCCTGAGAGTGACATTGAGGGATTCTCGTCATAGGATTCCATCATATTCCTCCATGGTGTTCATTATCTACATGATGCTTCAGGGTGAGGAGATTAGGGGTTTGGTGATGTCCTGCCATCAACTATTGCTGTTACCTTTGCTGCTATTTAGTTATTTATCCTGCCTTTTTCTTTGCGTATGACTAGGGATGGGCCAATTGAATCCTCAAATACTCGAATCTTCAAATCCTGGGTGAGGATTTGAGATACGGGAATCCGAATCCTCGCACCAAGACAGTGAATCCAATCTTTTGAATCCATCAAACAAGTTAATTTTTTTCTTTTTATAATTGGCACCTCTAGGACCTGCCAAAAGCCTGATTGGCAAGTGGGCCCCTGTGCCCATGAAAATCATAGCAAAGAACCACGTGTGCACACTGGAGACTACCTGCGCTGACTGGCTCCTGCTGCCACTGTCTGCTGGGACTGCCTGCCTGTGTTCACTCTTGCTGCCTTTGCCTCCAGCTGCCTCCCTCTGCAAAGTAATAGAATTGTTCTACAGTTCTCACTAGGGGCTATGGCATGGCCGAGTTCCCTGACATCCCTCTGGGCAGCCATGACTGGCCATCGCCCACACAGAGGAACTCTGGTGGCCCTTGCAATCACATGACTGGACCTGCTCTGGCCCCGTGTGCTTTCCTGTAATCCCCGGCAGCTCATCAGGGCAGCAATCACAAGTCAGATTAGGTCTGGTCCCACAATTGCCACCTGGAAGGGATGCCTCCAATCTCAGCAAAGCGGGCAAAGCCAGAGTTATCTCGGCCAGCTTGCTGCCACCCAATTGAACCTTGCTCACTTTAATTAGATTGTGGGTGTCCCTTCCAGGCGGCGATCACTTGAACAGGGCTATCCCACCTGACAGGCAAGGCTGGAATGTTTGGGGATAGTCTGACCGATATCACTCCTGCCCTATACACTTTGCTTAGATGACGGGCATTCCTTCTGAGCCATGGTTGTGAAGTAACTTATACCCTTTCTCACTATTGCTGTCTGGAAGGGAGACTGGGGATCTGATGTAAGGGCCCGCTTTGGGGATCCCTGATATTAGTATGATTTGGATGAGCACCATACCGAATTGACATCATATCTAATTGACAACACATTTTATTGGCTCTGATATCAAATTCAAGCCTGAGAGGTGACAAGGAGTTCAAACTAAGCAAGGGAAAGAATTTGACTGTAAATGTGAGAAGGATAGGTCAACTGAAACCTTCTTCCAGGTAAGACTGAGTCGTTTGTCAGGCAAATACATACCATTTCTGTAGATAATAGGCTTAAATAGAGGCTTGAATTTTCCAAGGAATCAAAGTGTGAGAAGTCCACCAGGACAGTGATTGACAGATATCCAGTCCCTTGTACACCTGGATTCTTTCCTCTTCCTCACGGCACCCACAATAGACAGCTATTACAACATCCATCATGTCTTTGTCAAAAAAAAGCACTAGTCCATCAACAAGCAAAAAACCCATTGTCCACAACAGATTCCCTTTGTCTTGCATCTGGAAGCTTCACAGACACAAGCCATTTTTAGGGTACAAATATCCCTGATTTGAGGATGCCCAGTGCAGTCTCTCAAAGGTCTACTCCTCACTTTGTCCATGTGGCTCCTGAATGAGAACTGTCCTTAGGTGACACCTAAGCCAAATCACATTAGACTGGTAGTTGTAAATCCCCCAAACCCCTCAGCCTCTCTATAGTTTTTCCTCCCTTTTTCTATCAGTTAGCTCTTGTTTGAATGTGTGATTGTGTGTATCTTGTGTGCATGCGTGAGTGAATTCCCCTCAATAAAACACATTTTTAGCTTACTTTTAATCTTTGGCTGCTTCTTTTCCTGCATGTGCCTGTAAAGGCTGGTAGGAAAGATCTGGTTAATTTGCCCCCCTCTCGCAAGCCTCCTCTTTGAGCTAATTAATTCCCCACATTTGCAAGGAGGCATTGGCATCACAGGATGGCCCTTGTGGCACCTACCTTTTTGGGGTAACACTGAGCAATGTGCACGAGGCCTGGGGTGCCTCACCCACTTTGCTCAGATCATGGCTGTCCCTTCTGGGTGGTGGTTGTGGGGGCAGGTTAGGGGCTTTGCAGAGATCACCTCCTGGGAAGGAGGCTGGCGATCTGAGGAAAGCAAGCCAGGAGTTAGCTGTATCACTTGCTTTGTTCAGAATATGGCCGTCACTTCTGGGCAGTGGTCGTGGGGTTGGTTAGGCACAAAAAATCCTGAGAACTCCTGCTGTTTTTTGGGTCTCCACTTACAAAAAAATTTGGAGCAGCTATGTTTCGCTCTACTTATCTTACAAATTAGCAACGGAACCACTGTTGATAATAAGAAACTGACCAGAAACTGTCTAGGAGTGGAAACATCCAAAACATTTTTTATATTTTCTATATTTCCTATATTTTCTATATTTATTACTGCTTTGATCTGTCATGAAGTTATAAGCACTTGATTGGACTAACTGGACCAATTAAACTTACCAAAATAACGCAGCTGAATAATCTATTTCTGTGTTGTTAACATGGTATTCACCAGAAAGAAGTACAAGGAACTGGCAGCTCCACTTTGATCCTCCATTTTTCTGAGTAAATATAAAAAACAAAATCACTCAGTTCTGTGTGCAAATGAGGAGCAAACCACAGTGATTCATGAGAGTGAAAGGTGTGAGTTATTGCAGGGTAACTCATTGCCACAACATACAGTTCTAGATCGGTCTTTAGACCCAAAGGAAGCAACACATGAACCTGCTAATTTAAGAACTTCAATCAGCCTAGCTGAAGAATTGAAGCTAGCAAAGCTTTGCAACTCAAAACAGGAAGAACTTCTGGTTCAGTCAAATGTAGAAGATCAGGAGAAACTCCTCAAAAATATATCACCTAAAATCCTAAATGCCTTACCAAGCATTAGCTATAACAACTTGGTTAATCAAAGAGGAAATGCAATGGAAGATATAGATGATAAAAAGATAAAACCCCGAGAAAAGATTGGTTCACGATTATTTGTAAAGAATTATCTTTCATGAAAAATTTCTTACTGGAAAGTAACAGATTACTAACAACATTGAGTGAATTCTTTATATCTCAAGATAGAACCATAAGAGAGAGAAATGAAGTTAATAATAAAACTCAAACCGAATCCCCACCTAAACATAGTAAAAATGATGGCGATCACCAGGAAAAGGAGAACAAAGGAGAAGAGTAAGAGGCTGGGAAGGAAAGGAAAAGGTCAAATCGTAAGATCAATCGTAACTCTAGAAAATGGAACATAAATAATCTTCATAAAAAGCAGAAAAAAACAAAGGAAATTCACTTTACAGGAAAAAACCTGATAAACGTTTCTACAAACACAGACTCTCCTAAAGCAAACCAAAAACAACTCGAAAGGAAAAGTACAAACAATCAAAGGAACAGGTCCTACTTGAAGATCATTACCAACAGAAAGTGTCAAGTAGGAATCTGGCCTTGAACAATATGATTAATGATAAAACAGAAGAACTACTCTGAGAACAATGGCACCAAAAAATACCTTTATGGGGAGGGCACACAGGAAAAATGGAACCTTTCGAGCAAAGTTATCCCCCCCAACTTGTAAGGCATAGACGAATGACAGAACAAGACCAACATGGAATTTACTGCTCTGTTAACCTGTTTACTGGGGGTTCCGGGAGGGACACCTAAATAACCAAACAACAACACACTTTGGGGAAAATTAGCTTAAAGCATTGCTGACAAAACAAGAGGCAGGGTAACACAGCAGAATCTTGTTACCCAATGTTTTCAAGGTAAGGCCAAGTCAAGAAGCAAACCGTGTTGAAAATAATGAATGATCTTTATTAAATACAGGCACACAATGTAAGCAACGCACGCACACAGATAACTAAGGAAAATGAAGGTTTGAGTTGGATAGCAGGATTTTTCAGAGGGACAGTTGATTCCGGTGATACGGAACCTGTTCCTGGAGCCTGGAAAGCAGATAGAGAGCGATGCTGGGGTGCGATGTAGCTCAATATGTGGGGCTGAGGGGAAGCTCACTGGGCAAAGCAGCAGCAGGACGGTCTGTAACTCAGGAGCGATCCGAGGATGGTCTTGGAATCAGAGGTTTTTATAGGGAGAAACGTGACTGCAGGCTATGCCACACTTGGGGAAAACAATGCGATTTAGGAGAGGGAAAAAGCTTTGGAAAGGTCAGAATTTAGCGTGATTGAGTTAAGTCCGAATTGACAAAGAGTTAGCCAGTATGCAAATGGAGGGTGTCTGGCAGTTGAGTATTCAGCTTCCCAGATTGTCTGCTCGGGGCAGAGAGTCCTTTGTAAACAGTATGCATACATAATGAAGGTGTTTGCAGAGAGGTCTCCTAAAGAAAGTATCTAGCTATTTCTGACCTGCCTGGGTGGAAAATGGAATGTCCAGCAATTAGTGACCGCACCTAATCTGTGCTTGTTTGGGGGCCTCACAAACACGTGGAGAGGGGTGGTAGAAGAGAGCCAAATTATTGATATCAAAATGATATTTAGGGGTATCTCCAAGGAGGTCTAACCTGCATTAACAGCTTAATCCTGATAAATTGGTATTTATGAACTACCCAAGACTAAGGGGTTTTCTTGAACAACCAGAATGTATAAAACATTTCCTTGACATTTTAGATCAAATTCTACAAGGAGCTTTACTCCTTTTAAAGCTTTTAAAGATCAATATATAATTAGTTGTATATTTAGAACAAACGATCTCTTTTTAGGAAGAAATAATTTGATTCTAACAATGTTTGAAAATCATTCTCCCCCTTATAATATATTCAAAAATTTTGTAAAAACAGATAAAGCTAACCAAAGGGCAATGCTGAAAAATTTAAAAAAAAAAAAAAACAGAATTGGATCAGTTATGCACCTCTTCATCTTTGGAGCAGCCACTTACCTCATTGCCTCCAACCAGCCCTGTCTCTGAAACATTACAGGTAGTTTCATGCAGTGAGAATACATTTTTGCCAGAGGAAACTGGCCTTTAAAATTTAATCTACCTTTATCAGATCATAAGAAGGTCAGATCATAAGATCAATCATTACTCCAGAAAAATGAACATAAATAATCTTCATAAAAAGCAGAAAATAGAAAGGAAGCTCACCTTACGGTCTAAAAAAGAACCCTTCAAATCCTGATAGATGTTTCTACAAACACAGAGTCTCCTAAAGCAACCCAAGAAACAACTCAAGAGAAAAAGAACAAAAAATCAAAGGAAAAGGTCCTACTTGAAGATCGCCAACAGAAAGTGCCAAATAGAAATCTGGCCGTGAACAATATGATTAATGATAAAACACAAGAACTGCTCTGTGAACAATGGCACCAAAAATATCTCTATGGGGAGGGCACATAGGAAAAATATAACCTTTCAAGCGAAATGATTTGCCTCACAACTTGTAAAGGCACAGACGAATAACAGAACACGACCAACGTGGAATTTAGTGTTTAATCCCGATAAATTGGTATTTATGAACTACCCAAGACCAAGGAGTTTTCTTGACAACCAGAACGTATAACACATTTCCTTGACATTCTAGATGAAATTCTGCAAGGAGCTTTGCTCCCTACAGATATTGCACTGATTATTTGGATAATTATAGAAAAAGTTTACATGCTGTTGCTGCTTTTAAAGATCAAGATATAATTAGTTGTATATTTGGAACAAAGGATCCCTTTTTAGGAAGAAATAATTAGATTCTAACAATGTTGTTTGAAAATCATGCTCCCCCTATAATATATTCAAAATTTTTGTAAAAACAGATAAAGATAACCAAAAGGCAATGCTTAAAAATTCAAAAAAAAATTCAAAGTTGGATCAGTTATGCACCCCTTCATCTTTGGAGCAGTCGCTTACCTCACTGTGTCCAACCAGGCCTGTCTCTGAAATATTACAGGTAGTTTCATGCAGTGATAATACATTTTTGTCAGAGGAACTTACCCTTTTAAACTCTTATCAGGCTCTGCCAAGTAAAGAACAATTGGAGATTGTGGGAAGACTCAATTCATTATCCAATTACTTAAAAGAAATAGATCTCCACAATGTTGATAGGAACCCAGAAAAGAGTAGCCCTGGATTGAAAGAAGCCCAACACGATAACAACCAAAGCCACAAATCAGAGCTGGAAAACCATATTCAAAGAGATTTGAAGAATCCCAGTTGGCGTGACATGAGATATTTAGAAGACATGGAACTTGGCTGCTCTGCTGCCCCTTGTGTCCCCATGAGTCCTAAGCTGATTGTTATCAATTTTATCAGTGCAAATGTTAGTAGTTTGACTTCAGACAAAGATAACTTGATCTGCTTAGGTCAAAGAGAAAAAGATGTCTAAATCCAACCGAAAGGATTATACCTATTTTTCAGCTACACGTAAAACCTATTCAAGAATAGATCATTTTATTATTACAAAATCTTTATTAGAAAAAGTTCTAAATTCTACAATCCAACCTATCTTGCATAGCTAGGCATTAGCATCACCAAAGATATTAAGCTGCTTCTTCTCAGAAACTACAGTAACTTTATTGGATGGATGAAGTTGAAAATTAGGACATGGAAATCTCTAAAGTTATCTTTCTTAGGCAGAATTTTTGTTATAAAAATATTTCTTATACAACATCTTTTCTTTTTGTTTCAAACTATTTCTCTGTATCCACCCCCTCTGCAATTGAATTGCTGGCAGAATTTAATACATCAATTTATTTTTGATAACAAGAAACCTAGATTTGGAAAACCCACCAGATATCTTCCAGCCCAAAAGGACAGACTTGCCATACCAGATGTAGAGCTATACTTTGAGGCTTTTCATCTATCTTATATAGCCTGTTTGATCACACAGAGGATTAATACGTAATGGGTAGGAATGAAGATACAGGGAAATTTATCTCTAGAATGTAATCTTTTGTTAAATAAAACAACTAAGCTGGTAATTAAGGAAAATAAGAACCCTTGGTTACAAACATACCCATATGGAAGAAATGGAAACATGTTTTATAAGTGGATTCTTCCCCAATATACTCATTTCTGTTACATACATTATTTCAGCATTCAGACACATTCCATCAATTTCATAAACGGGAAGAGAAAGGATTATACACAATTAAAGAACTATTTGAAAAGGGGAATCCTCAGACAATCGATGAACTCTCTGCAGAGTTCGAATCATTACCAATGAACCGTCTTCATCTCTACCAGGTTTTCTCTTTTACAATTAAATTACTAGGTAAGGATGAAGCCCTAAGACCTCCAACTGTAATGGAGAGAGCATTTGAGAACTGTGTACAACAGACTAAAGGCTTGGCTTCATCCATATACAATTGTTTAAAGATGGATATCTATGGAAACACACTTAGTCTAAAAACATGCTGGGAGTCAGAGTTGAAAATCACAATCCCAGAGAAAGATTGGAACAATGTCTGCTCATCATTACCACTCAAATCCTGATCTGCACTAAGAAGGGAACATACCTTTAAAACAGTCCACAAATGATACCTTACTTCTCTTAGATAGTCCAAGATAGGAAATAATATTTCATCAAAATGCTGGATACGATGTGAGGTTCTTGGTACACATAACTGTATGTGGTTAGAATTCCCTAAAATAGATCTCTTCTGGCGAAAGCTTACAAGACAAATAGTGTTAATCACAAAACAAGATGTTAAACACTGGCCTCGACTTTTATTGTTGAACATTTATTCTAAAGATAACAAACACCTTGAATATAAGAATTTGATTGTAATTTTTATCACGGCTGCCTGAATGAAAATAGCTACATGCTAGAAGACTGGAAATGGTTTTCTCAAAGCTTCATGAGGAAGAATATGGGATTTATGGCTTTCAGAGAAACTCTCAGACAATATGCAAGCATATAGGGGAATAAAAAGGGATGATACTTTTAATGACACATGGCTTCCATTCCATGAATATATGAATGCAATAGATGATTTACAAGGTTACCCCAAATTTTCTGTAGAATTTCTGGACGCGTGATGAGATCCTTAATAGACAACGGTAGGCATCACACTTGAATTATGGATGTAAATTACTGTTGTAAATCGTTTGTCTTACTTTTTTATTGTATTCCTGTGTACTAATGTAATTTTATGTCATAAAATACAAAAATAGAAAAACACCCCATAATTAGTGTTTTAGGATAACAGTCCTTGTGCGTTCATCATGACGGCCACCAGAAAGCAACTCTTGAATACCAAGTCCCAACTCTTGCAGCTTTGGATCAGATATGGCTTAGAAGAATGGAAAATCTGGCATCTAGCCTTTATGTTTCTCATTAGTTCCAGCATATTGCACTGAATTCCTGTTCTAGGAGACTGTAGATGTCAGACCTAGGACCCCTAGTGTACAGAAATTGTAACTGCAATTAGTCAATATGATTTGCAGAAATTTCTTCTGTTTAAAGTTTAATGGTAAACATGCATTTCTTAGCAATGCCTCAACATAGAAAAGAAAGTGCAGGTTCAGAAACTTTACCTGCTTCTATAGTGAAACATCTCCAAATGTAATGTAAGGAGGCCTTTTCCACACCGGGGTAATAAAACGGTGTAGCGCGACCTCTAACGGAGGTCATGTACACCGTAAATTGGATTGGGGCGGATTACTTTAGCTTAGTTCCATACCCCAATCCACCCAGGAGCGAACGGAAGTGGTGGCACCGCATGTTTTTTAAAAACATGCAGCCCCATGCAGCTCCGTTGCAGTACCCGGTGTAGATTTGCAGGCACGTGCAAGTGCATGCCTGCAGATCTGCTGGGGGTGGGCTTCTGGCTGGTGAGCTTCTCTGGTTGGTGGAGAGCCTCTGCCAGCTTTAACCCGCCATTTTCGATGCTGGACGATGCCGAGGAGTGTGGAGGAGCAAACTCGAGCTGCTCCGCGTGGCGACAGATTTACCCAGTTGCCGGTAAGCTCCGTTTCAGTGTGTTTCCCCCGTTTCTCCCTCCACGTGTGAAAAGGGCCTAAGTATCATACATTTCTCTGACATAAATATGAAAGAAGTGTCCTTGCTAGAATGATCTAAAATTTATTGTGGATACATTTATTGAATAAATTGTCAATGTTTTTGATTTTTCATAGGAACTCACATTTTTATGGTATTTGACCATTTTCTACAAACTTGTCATTTAGAAGTCTACAATATGGTTTTTTTTTAAAGACATATGTACGCACATTCATACTTCTCAGCTAAATCTCACCCTTGGTACAGGGATTTGGAGATGGTAAGATATAGATTGATTCCCGCCATCACAAAATCCTACACTGTTATGCAGTTGTATGTCCAGGTAATAATTACATTTATTATTGCCCTCTGAATATTCAAACTCTCTCAAATTTATAAACGGATCCATCAGTGTGTATGTTTTTTTATGAAAAACGAAGTTATATGTCATTTTGTTCTCCTCTGCTTTCTGCTCATTGGCATGTTTCAAATGGTAAGCATTTTTCTAAAAAAAATATTTTTAACTTTATTATAGACTTGAACCTGACTGAGTGGGATGACCTTATTAAAGGGGTGGATGTAGTGGAAGTGGTGGGATCCCTAGGTGGAAGTGGCGCTGTGGTTAAATGCCGGTACTGCAGCCATAATGTTGTCTTTCATCCTGCAGAGCTCCGGGTTGATTCACCCTTCCATTCTTCCCTAGTTGGTAAAATGAGTACCCAGCTTGTTGGAAGCAATTGTAAACATATTGTAAACTGATTAGAGAGTGCTTTGCACTGCTAAGAGGTATAGAAATGTAACTGCTATAGCTATTTCTCTCACAGTACGTATAAATAAATTTGGACTTTGTAGTTCTTGTTGTTATTGTGTGCCTTCAAGCCATTTCTGATTTACCAGGCAAAGATGACCTTGTCATGGGAGTTTTCCTGGCCAGATTGGTTTTGAAGGGTTGCCTTTGATGCTGAGAGAGTGTGACTCACCCAAGCACACTCCATGGGTTTCCATGGATGTGGGGGGGTGACCCCTTATTTCCAGAGTAATAGTCTAACTTTCAAACCACTACACTATGCTGACATCGTGCTGTTCTGCTCCAAAATAAAATTGGACCAACTTGATCTAAGCCAGATGTCATACAAATTGGACTGAATTGGCCAAGTTTTGTTTCGGATTCAGATGAATCAGCTAAACAGTCCGAATTTCAAATCACACATATACAAATACAGTTTAAGTCTACCAATTGCTCCTGACTAAACAAACTTCGTATTTGATCAGATTTATTGCTATTTTATCTCAGTTTCTTCTGACACATAAATTCAGTTTGGAACAAGATAATTGGCTAACTCTAACTAGAAGAATTAACTGTAATATGTACATTCGGTTCTTCACTGGAACATTTCGTAGAAATAAGTTTCATAAATTTTCATAGAGCCCAAAGAGGTCCTGGAGAAAAAAAACATACATCGGTCAATACCATTTGCTGGAGAGCATAGGTTAGGGTGTTATTGTGCTCACATCCTCTGTTTTTCCATAGGCCTTCCAAGGACTATGTTCTTTTGAAATATAACACTGAATTAGATAGGCTTTTAGTCTGATCTAACACCGCTGTATTTGTATTCCTAATACAGACATTAGTAGATACAGAGACTGAGAATGTGACCTTTTGTTTACAGATTGATCCTGAAAGAACACAATGCCTAATTTCTATGTTACTTTCCTTCTTGCTGGACTCTCTGCTTTCATCTACTGCCATCACAACTCTACCTACTTTGAGGATCACAGCCAAGATTCTCCTGCTGAGGGTCATCATAATTTACCCCGTCAGGCCATAAGTGTAGCCAATGCCGATTGTGCCTTCAAATTCTACCGTGAGGTCGCTAGAGAGGCTGGCAGGAAGAATATATTGTTTTCTCCTGTGAGCGTTTTCATCGCCTTTTCCATGCTGTCACTAGGAGCTAAGTCAGACACACGCCGTCAAATTGTATCAGGACTTTGCCTTAATGATACAGAAATCAGTGATCAGGGAATACAGGAAGGTTTCCGTAGACTCCTAGATCTCTTAAACCAGTCTTCTGAGGAAACTGAGCTGAACCTTGGAAATGCCCTTTTCATAGATGAGGAAATGAAACCCTCACAGAAGTTCCTGCATGATGCTAAGCATTTCTATAAGGCTGACATTTCCCAAACTAACTTCAGCAATTCTGAAGAAGCTGAAAAGCAGATTAACAACTACATAGAGAAGAAAACTAATGGAAAATTAGTGGATGTTATCAAGGGTCTTGATCCAGATGCTTTAATGGTCCTTGTAAATTATATGTTCATGAAAGGTACGTAAACAAAGCTTTTTATATATGCAACCCTATTGTTTTCTTCTGTCATCTGAGATGTTCAAAGATTTAGTAATGGTCCAGTACCAGAAGTGGGAAATAACTCATTGATTAACTTTTTAATTGACTGAATTTCCTAATTTTTCCCCTAAGATTTCATCTATTTTTCTTCCTTTCCCAATTAACAGAGAATGTAATGCAGTTTTAATTGGGAAAGCGTCAGCATGGAAGTTAAAAGCATGCTATATTGAATTTGCATTTTAGAATTCACTCGACATTGTTAGGCTAACCCTAAGTCTAGGGGTGGAATGACATGAGTCAGCAATGGATTGGTTTACCTAACAAAAGAGAAAGGAGTTCAAGTACCCAAAGCCCTGTATGAATGTCCTACATGGGCCTGAATGGAAGGGAAAATTTTGAAATTTTTCCCAATGCATTGTAGGATTCGGCAACTATGAAAGGCTGTGGGGTGCATTAGCTCACAGGAAACTTGGAGGGCTACATCACTACCATCACCCCAAAATTAAATATTTTCTTTGTCCCAAAAATACCTACAAACAGCACCTAGTTCCATGTTGCTCAGACCATTGTAGGTGCTGAAGTCACCTTTTTAAAGAACAAGAAGTAACCAAATGTCATCTCCTTCTCACTTCCTGTTTTATAAAAGCCCACTCTTAGAGTTGCATGAAGGTGGGCTAAAAGAATGCCCCCATTCCTCCTGGAAGGAATTTGGGGGTACTTTTTTCACTCTTGGGGTAACAAAAATGGCCCTGGGATTGCATGTGCCAGACACATTGTACTTTGTCCACTGCTGATCACAGAATGATGTACAGTGAAGGTACTCTGGTGCACACAGAAATACAGCAGAGTTTGAAGCAACTCAGTGAAATCAATTTTCGCTTCCCATCAATGCAATATTACATATTCTTATACCTCTCAGATCCATCTTCCTGAAGTAAATTACCAGAGACCTCTCTCCAGATCCCTTCAAAGGAATCATCATATTGTTTCTTCTTGGCTAGCATTCTGCGCCTGCAGATGCTACCTGACATATTCACTTCCAGGCTGAACACAAAACACATTGCAGCAGTTGGGTATTTCTGCATGAAATGTCCTTATTCTTTTGTCATTTTTTCCTAAGGCTACTGGGAAAACCCTTTCAATCCTAACAATACTCAAGAAGACTCCTTCTCCGTGGATGAAAACACCACAGTGACAGTTCCTATGATGTTCAGAAATGGACTCTATAAGATATACCATGACACAAATCTGTCTTGCCAAGTGGTGGAGCTTCCTTACAAGGGCACGACTTCAGCACTCTTCATCCTTCCTGACTCTGGCAAAATGAAGCAGGTGGAAGATGCTCTGGGAAAAGACCTGTTGTCAAAATGGATGAATTCACTAAGAGAACAGTAAGTCGGTATGCTCCTGAGGGTGGAATGTTGCATCTTGACTGAGAAATGTTTGATTTCAGTCTCTGGTTCATCTACTTACCATCTTTTAGCCTGATGTAAGCCTGACATACATCTGGCCTGTTATTATCTTGCACACACAAAGCTATAGAGAACACACAAAAATAAGATACATCAGTTATGTATATTTCTCCCAGAAACAATAAATGCACTCTATACTTCTTCCAGAACCAATATAAATACAATACTGATATTCACAATATAACTTAATGTACCTGTTGACAAGTCCTTACAAAGACTGAATTGTGTAAATACCATGCTGATGATTATGCAACTACTCCACAGAACTTGTAATCCATCCTTCTGTGGTCCCCCAACCTGTACTGTTCTAAGGCCAGTCTATTCTTGCTGAAGGGTTATTATCTTGGCATGGTTTGTTAAAGGGAGAAGAACTTCCTATTCAGGCCTGAGCTCATGAGGGAGAGGCAGTAGAATCAATGGCTTCAGATCAATCTTAACATCTTCTCAAGGTTGACTGAGAGAAATGAATATATGGAGGAAGATTCTTTCTGAAATAGGACAAAAACCTCACCGGTGTTGTAGCTCCTGTGTCTCAGAATGCCTATGCTCTGAACAGGACTCAGAATGGGTCACCCTTTGATCCATATATGCGAAGTCTCCTTGGCCTCCCAATTCGCACTTCATTGACTTACTTTATACTTATATCAGCGTTGAGCTGATAGAAGTGTTTTCATTCCATGGGATACAAGACAGCATGAGAAGCCAATTTTGCAAAAGTCTGGAAGTATGGGATCACTCTCCCTTTAACTTCCTCCCTGAATCACTGGATTTCTCTGTTGGTGGTTATTTCTCTTAATTTTTATGAAAATATTTCTATCCTATGTTCTGCTGTGAAATTTGAGAGATACTTCCATTACAGCAGAGATAGCTCCACTGTGAAACTTGAAGCAGAAAATAAAACGCAGAATCAAATTCCTCAACCTGAAGTTCCGCAGAGCAACGTAATAAGGGTTTTCATCAAATTTTTTGCACCTTCTCCACACAAAAGACGACTTGTATATATTGAAAATGAACCCAGTAGATTTCTCCTCCAATTGCAATAGGAAAGTTGCTAAATACAAACAACCCTTTAATCTAATAAACTAGTAATTTTCTTTAAAAGATACCTCACCACTATCTGGTTCTTCTTTCAACAGGAGAATAGACCTTTACCTTCCAAAGCTTTCCATAGGTGGCAAGTATGCTCTCCAAGGGATATTGAGAAGACTGGGTATCACTGATATATTTACAAATAAAGCAGACCTCTCTGGAATTTCTGTGAATCCTGAACTGAAAGTTTCCAAGGTAAGCTCTTTGAAATTCAACATGCTGCAGGACCTATAACAAGAACTATCCTCACTCCCATTTCTATTCATTTATGTCACATTTTATAAAAAGTGTGACTTACAAAAATTAAAACAAATACGATAAAGCAAGAGGCATAGATATAAGGAAATTTAATTAATTAATTTAATTTTTTTAATTAAACTATTTGTAGAATTAAAGACTTTTGGGATAGCCAATTAAAAAGGGAGGGGAAGTAAGTAACGCAGTACGCTATTCAAATTTCTTGTAGTGAGTTCTGAATGGATTTGCCAGAATAGAAAAGTTTTCACTTGTTGAGGGAAGACCCCCAAAAGAGGGAATCATTCTATTGGGAGACAAGACCAAAGTCTTGGAACATCCACTAGAAGGTTATCGGACATGTTCCCACCAAACATGCTTGTCAAGGTAAGAGAAGTTGTTAAGAGCCCAGCCCAGGGATGCTTATCTAGAAGAAGAATCCAGACCACTGGACAACCTGGGCCTGAGCAATATAGAGCTGACAGGTCATAACCAGCATTTCTAATTGTACCTGGTTGCAGGTAGGTGGAGCTGTTGTAACAAGGGAGGCAGATACTTCCTACAACCCACACCAGTCAATAGTTGTCTGCAGTTTTTTTTTAGAACAGCTGAACTTTTAAGCATTTTGCAAAGGCAGCACCATGTATAGCATGTTATAATAATCCAGCTGGGATACAACAAGGACATGGAAGAGGGCAAATGTCATCTCCATCTTCAAGAAGGGGAAAAAGAGGACCCTAATAGTTATCCCCCGATAAGCCTAACATTAATTCCAAGAAAGATCCTAGAGTAGATCATTAAACAGTCAGTTTGTAATTACTGAGAAATCAGAAATAAGTCATGCTAGACTAATCTTATCTCTTTTTATGATAGGGTTAAAAGCTTGATAGATGAAGGGAATGCTGTACATGTAGCATATCTTGACCTCAAGTAAGGCCTTTGACAAGGTTCCCCGTGACATTCTTGCAAAGAAGCTAGTAAAATGTGGGCTGTACAGGGCTACTGTTGTGTGGATTTGTAATTGGTTGACCGGCTGCCCCCAAAGTGTGCTCACCAATGGCTGCTTTTCATCCTGGAGAAAAGTGACTAGAGGGGTGCCTCAGGGTTCTGTCCTGGGTCCAGTGCTATTCAACATCTTCGTCAATGATTTGGATGAAGGAGTGGAGGGCATGTTCATCAAATTTGCAGATGATACCAAACTGAGAGGGGTTGCTAACACAGCAGAGTATAGGATCAAATTTCAATACGACCTTGACAGATTGGAGAGCTGTGCCAAAGCTAAGAAAATGATTTTCAACAGAGAGAACTGTAGGGTCCTGTACTTGAGCAGAAAAAAAATGAAAGTCACAAGCATCGGATGGGGGACGTGTGGCTGGATAGCAGTACATGTGAAAAGGATCTAGGAGTCTTGGTAGATCACAAGCTGAACGTGAATCAGCAGTATGACACAGGAGCCAAGAAAGCCAATGCGATTCTTGGTTGCATCAATAGGAGTATGGTGTCTAGATCGAGGGAGGTAATGATACGCCTCTATTCTGCTTTGATTAGACGTCCTTTGGGATACTGTGTCCAGTTCTGGGCACCTCAATTGAAGAAGGATGTCGACAAGTGGGAATGTGTCCAGAGGAGGGCGACCAAAATGGTGAAGGGTCTTATAGCCATCCCCTATGAAGAATGACTTAGGGAGCTAGGTATGTTTAGTCTGCAGAAGAAAAGGTTGAGAGGGAATATGATAGCCATGTTTATATATTTCAGGGGATGTCATGTTGAGGATGCAGCAGGCTTGTTCTCTACTGCTCCAGGGACTAGGACAAGGACCAATGGATTCAAGCTGCAGGAAAGGAGATTACACTTGAACCTCAGGAAGAACTTCCTGATGGTCAGAGCTGTCGGGCAGAGGAATATGCTGCCACGGAGTGTGGTTGAGTCTTCTTCTTTGGAGGTTTTTAAGCAGAGGCTGGATGGTCATCTGTTGGGAATGCTTTGATGGGTGTTCCTGCATAGCAGGGGTTGGACTCGATGGCCCCGGGGTCTCTTCCAACTCTATGATTCTATGATTCTATATATCAGACTCATTTTGGAAAGAGCTAACAAAGCAACTCCTTGATTATGTTGTCCTTCCATATGAAGATGAATAACAATGGGGGAGTTATCCTGCCATAAGAGAAAACAGACACACCTCAGGTCTATTGTCTCTATATCTGAACATCTCAAAGCATTGTACACGAATTATTCTGTGGACAAAAACACGGGTGATGTGTGTGTGTGTGTCTGTGTAAAAGCCATTTTCTGCACAGAAAACATGATTTGCACAGAAGAACCTGTTTTTCTCTGCAGAATGATGTCTTTACAACACTCTGAGGCACTTGAATATTGTGCAAAATTCTTGCTGACCTATTCATCTTTCAAATGGGATTTACTGACTTTTGGAAAATCCATTTTTCATCTAGTAGGTGAATAATTGTGAATATCATTTCCATCTGGAAAAAGGGCACAGCAGAGTTAACTAGCTTTAACTTTACAAATGGACTCCTGGCCACCACAGAAACTTGGACCTTTGGTTCAGGCCTCAATGTGGGAATAGACCCCCACTGCTCAGCTGGATCTTTGGGTGGAATGAAGCCCTATCTAGCACAGACTAAATCCCGGTTTCTTGATCTTCATTTAGACTAAATTGTGTTTTCTGTCATTTCTTCAGCTGCAGATAAAAGTTTTTGTTCTGTTTTTCTAAATACCTTCCTTTTCCCATAGTGAAATCTATTCCATGCCATTTCTGTTCAATTTTTTTTCAACAGAAATAAAACTGAAAGGTCAGGACCTTGGTGGGGCACTCAATGGGTATGTTCATCCCCTCCGGAAGTTGTTCATTTACAGGACTGCTCAACATAGACTTATGCCAGAGGTTCCCTGTTTGCTGGGCAGTGCAGTGCTCTGCTTTCAGGCTGGTCAATACCTGGGCAATTTTACCACCACTATGACCAAAATGACCACTACTTGGTCTTAGTGTGTTCTGTGAAGGTACAAGCCCAACTGCCCATATCATTGCCAGACTTTCTGCTTCTGTCATCTCTTTTCTCCTGCATCAACATGCCGTCAAAGCTTTGTGTTCCATTAGCTTTAAACCAGATCAAGGCTGTGTAATTGTGCGCACATTTTTCAAATGGGTGCATTCCTGGATACCTTAATGGATTTCATCTTATCTACATCTTCCTCTCCACCATCTGACCGATCACCAGTTTTGAAATCTACTACAATACCATAGGTATCAAAGTCAGTTTTAGTATCATTCTCAGAATCTCCTTTAGCATCCAACCCTTTGGTGCAGGGAACAAAGGTTCCTGTTAGTTAGAACTAACTAACATCTAGAGAAGCTCAAATGTTGTGAAGGTTCAAAGTCATTCCAAATGATCTTCATCCTATACAGCTACAGAGGTAAAGAGACAGTAGGAAGTGGCTGCAGAGGAATGTTGTTGTATTTTTTAGAAGATTAAGTTAAGACATTTCCAACACCCCCTTAAGGATGCTGTGGTCTGTGCGTCTGGTGGAACAATGGTCTGGCTCATACAGCGCTCAACACCTGGACAACCTCTTCACTACAACGAGAAATGATTCTGGTTGGCTATGGGGGATTTTGGGAAGATGCCATGCAAACTACCCATGCCCCCATCTGGTAGCTGCCTCTGTCATTCATGAGATGCTGCAATAGCATAGCAGCAGATTGTTCTGCTCTTCTGCTTTTAAATAGGATCATGACCTATGTATTTTTGTGCACGTCTTTGAAACATGTTAGTAGATGTATACCTGTACCAGACTTCTGAGAATCACAAGTAGGAGAGTGATGTTAAATTCACATCCTGCTCGTGTGCTTCAAATAGGAGTCTAGGACACTGATGTGCAAGCAAATTGTTACCCTGTTTACTGGGGGGCCTGGGAGGGACACCTAAATGCACTCACAATTAACTAAGTTAGCTGAGAGCACACCCTAGCAATGTGAGAGGCAGGGCAACACAGCGGAATCTTTTACCCAATGTCTACGGGGTCAGGCCAAGCCAAGGAGCACACCAGAGTTTAAGAATAATTGAAATTTTTATTAAATACAGACAAAGAGTGTATGCAATACACACACTCAGATAACTATAGAAAATAAAGGTTAGAGTAGTATAGAGGGATTTTCAGAGGGATTGCTGAATTGGGTGATACGGCACCTGTCCTGAAGCCCAGATAGATCACTGCGAAGGTCCGAAGTGGTGCAGTCTCAGCCAATATGACTGAGGGGAAGGCTCGGCAAGCAGAGTGGCAGCAAGATGGGATGGAACTCAGGAGCGATCCGAGGAAGGTCTCGGAATCGGGAGGTTTTATACGGAGAAATGTAACTGCAGGCCATTCCGTACTTGGGGAAAACAATCAGTTTTGGGTGCGAGACAAAGCTTTGGAAAGGTGAAAATTTAACATGATTAAGTCCAAATTGACAAAGAGGTAGCCAATATGCAAATGCACGACGCTTGGCAGTTGAGGATCCAGCTCGCCAAGTTGCCTACTCTGGGCAGGGATCTCCTTTGTAAGTAGCATGCATACATAATTGAATATTTGCGGAGAGGTCTCCTAAAGCAGTGATCTGGCTATTTCTGGTCTGGCTGTATTGTGTTTGGATATTTCAGCATTTAGTTGCCGAGTCTAGTTCTGTGCTTGTTTGGGGGCCTCCCAAACACATGGAGAGGGGTGGTGGAAGAAAGCCAAATCATTGATATCAAAATGATATCTATGTGACCTTAAGTGCAGCCCAGCCATGGCAGTAACAAAATGATTCAATAGATAGTCTTTTATCTGATCTTTTATTGTATGGGTCCTTTTAGTTTCTTAGATCATCAAGAACTCTCAGATACCCTCTAGACAGATTTCACTGTCTCTCAAAGATCAATGGTGATAGAAATCTCCATTGATCAGAAGGGAAATGATAATGCAAAATAAAAAAAGTCTGATAAGATGTTAAATGGATTCCTGTGCTTTGAAGGACCATGGAATACCATAAAATAAATCTGAGTCACTTTCCTTTGCTAATTCTTGCTTATCTTTCTTTTAGGTTATTCACCAAGCTCATCTGAATGTCCGCGAGAACGGCACTGAAGCTGCAGCTACTACTGTCATTGATACTATTCCCAGATGTATTCCCGAACCCATCAGATTCAACAGGTCTTTCCTAGCACTAGTCCTTGAATCCACCAGGGGGTCCATGGTATTAATGGGGAGAATTACAAATCCTTATGAGAACTGAATATATAACTAGTGTTTTAGTCATAACATGGCAAATGTAATGCTGCCGAAATGAAAAATAAATAAGTCAAAATAACAAGTGTTATTTACTGAACTGGAAGTGTCACTATCATGTGTTCTTAAACAAATCAAACACTGATGACATAGGACTCTTGACAAAGATGCCAGGGGGAGGGGGCATCTGATTCCTCACTTGGGTTTCCTGAATGCCTGTCCAGTCCATGAAGATTGCTCTTCTTCAACTCAAACAATAAAGTCCCTTAGTTAACACCATGTGAGTCAATGCAATGAAATGCAGAGACTACGGTACATAAGATCAAGGATGGATAAGAGTAAGCAGGCTTAGGGGGTGGCATGGTTCATTTGTCAGACCGCAGAGTCCTTTTCGCAGGGCTAACATTCAAATGAATACTACGAAGAGCGGGAATGCTTCTTTGGGTTAAAACCTGCTTCACACATCTTCTTTTATCCTCATGATGTATAGTTTCTCTTTCAAAAATACAACATTCTTATTTGATCTACTGAAATATTTTCATTTAAGGGCACTATATAATTCGTTAGCTGTCTTGTACTTAAATACTAACGGGCTATCATAGTCATTTATACATGAATATATTATCATTAAAGCTTCTGCTTCTTTCATATTATATTCATCCTGTTCTGACTTATTTTCAGGCATGTTTTGATCTTTAACTTTTAAGGTATCCTGTACTTGTAGAGAAACTCTTAATCTTGCACCTCATATCTGAAAATTACCCCTATTGAACTTTGGGATTACAAATAAGTCATTGTTAGTACTTAACCCTGTTGTAATATCAGAGTGGGTTTAAAGTTATTCTGTATGAGCTTTCCTGCTAAAATAATCTTTCAGTTTTTAAAACTTTGCCAGAAAAATTCCTCTGTTCGATAAAAAGGATTTCATTACACAAAAATCTCTTGCCATCAAAAATTGATCTGTTCAATACTTGTAGCCAAAAGGCAAATGCAACACAAGTTTACCAAAACTCATCTACTTCACTGGGTAAAAAACAACATTTGAGAAAAATTCCAAGCTCAAAAATAACTTTCTTTACTCTTCTTTTCAAAAAGTTTGGTTTATTGGTCTATTCTTTAACCAAACCATTTAACCAACCATCCTTTGCTACCAAATTTGTTGTAAAATAGAAATTCAGAAGACAAATAGATAACAAAAATAATTCTTTTCTGTTTTCTATTTAAATGGGAAAAAATAGCAAACATAGATGTTGACATAAAGACAATATACAGAAGGAAAAACATAGTCAAAAAGCTAAAATGAACATCAGCAATACAGGCAAGTAAAAATAGAAAAATAGAAAACAAACCAAACTAAAAAATACCACAATAAAGCAGGATCACACACAAGGACAAATGGGAACAGCAGAGCAGATAAGCCAACTAAAGAAAGCTCACTGAACAAAAACTACTCCTACAGAGGCTTCACAATTGCCTCAAATAACACTTACAGCTGAAGGTCCTCTCTATCTTACCAATACATAAAGGCTATAATGATTGAATGATTGAAGTTGTATGTCTTGTCTATGTTCCAACATATACTCAGCGCTATGAAAGTGCAAAATAATTCTATTGTGTCACAGAATTTAAGTAAAGGAAAACAAACTGGTACTTCTATAAGGTCATTTGCTGTGAATCTTTTGTTTCACATTGGGCAAGCAAATGCCAAGAAAAAAAGGTACAGTTTTATAACTTCCTAGAACAGCCCGAAATAAGAATGTACTACATTCATCTTAGAGACTTCAGCATTCTAGGGAATTTAACACTTAAAGAATTAACTAAACCAAATGCTATTAGACAATGAACAGTAATCCCACTTGCCTTGGATGATGTTTCAGGTTTGACATTGAACATGTGCCCAATCTTTGCATATGGGGCCTCAGTGATAGAGAAAGTGACCAGTGGCCTTAGCACCTTGGCCATCTACAAATCTTTTATCAATATTTGTTCTTTTAGGATCAGTTCATTGTGTTCAAAGGTTATTGGAGAACATACATTTCTCAACACTCTCCCACCCTATAAAGGAAATCCCATGCAAAGGGGCTAGTGTTACTTGTTTTTCAAAAAGGCATCTTAATTGGTTAGATTGGATCATGTGGTTGACATAAAATGTGAGCAAGTGGAGTTGGCAAAAAATCATAGTATGCCTCTACCAGAGCACCCTCAATATGCATCCCAGCAGAGTTTTCTGAGTGGTGAGGAGCCCTTTGGGGTCACACTCAGAGACATCTGCTGTGATCAATTTGGCAGGACTTTTAGGAGACCATCGATCTCATTTACCCAGAATTTGATGCCACGGGGTCTGGGAAGCACCCATCAGATCCAGTGCAGCCCGTGTGGTGTACAAACCCAATTAAAACAAAATACAGTTAAAAATCAAACACTATCTGGTCAAGGTTTCTGGGATGAGCTTTAATGGTTGTGGCTTGATGATCTGGACAAGATGCTTCAATTAATCCAGCAACACATGTGAGCTGGACCGTTGCTAATCTATGCTGAAAAGAATGGGCAGAGGGGGATTGATGGGGTGGAGCCCAGTAGTAAGTGCCTCATTCTCTCAGGGGAAGAGAGGCTTCTGCTTTGCAGAAGACTATAGTGCTCCCTGTCCTGAAGAAGACCTCCCTGGATCCAGAAGTATATAGGGACAACTGTCCCATTGCAAATATCTCCTTTCTGGGCAAACTGCTTGAGTGTGTGGTGATGGGAGAGATTCAGTTCAAGCATACTTGGAAGAACCAGATTGTCTGGACACTTTTCCACCTGTTTTCAGGTCACAGTATGGTACTGAAAGAGGGCTGCTGCTCTGACTGATGTTGTAGTCCAGGTGGAAGATGGAGGGAGTGCTGTGGATCTTCCGGGGTCTCTCAGTGTCATTGGATACCATGGATTACGGTATCTTAATGGACTGATGGGGTTAGATGGGAGTAGGATACAGTGTCTTACAGTTCAGCTATGGTTCTGATCCAGTTTCCAGGGTTGGTTCCTGATAGTGACATTGAGAGATTCTTGTCACAGGATTCCATCATATTCCCCCATGGTGTTCATTCTCTACGTGAAGCTTCAGGGTGAGGTCATTAGAGGTTTGGAGATGTCATGCCGTCAACTACTGCTGCTACCTTTCCTGCTATTTAATTATTTATCCTACCTTTTCTTAGGTTATGACTAGGGATGGGCAATTGACTCCTCAAATACTCAAATCCTCAAATCCTGGGCAAGGATTCAAGATTCGGGAATCTGAATCCTGGTGCCGAAACATTAAATCCAATCTTTAGAATCCACCGACCAAGTTCATTTTTTACTTTTTAAAGTTGACAGCTCTGGGGCCTACCAAAAATCTGATTTGCCAGCGGGCCCCTGGGCACGTGAAAATAGTAGCATAAAGCCATGCGTGCATTCTAGTGGTTGCCTGTGCTCACTGGCTTCTGCTGCCTCTGTCTGCTGGGACTGCCTGCCTGTGCCCACTCTTGCTGCCTGTGCCGGCGGCTGCTTCCCTCTGCAAGGTAATAGAATTATTCTATAGTTCTCACCAGGGGTTATGGCATGGCCAAGGTTCCTTGCGTCCCTCTGGGGCAGAAATGACGGGCCTTTGCCCACTAGGAAGCCTGGCAGCCCTTTTGATCACATGTCTTGACCTGCTCTAGCCCCGTGTGCTTTCCTGTGATCTCCGGCAGCTCACCCAGGCAGGGATTACAAGTCAGATTACCTCCGTTCCCACAATTGCCACCTGGAAGGAATGCCCCCAATATCAGCAAACCGCTGGAAGCCAGAGTTACCTGGGCCAGGTTACTGCCCCCCACTTTAACCTTGCCCACTTTATTCAGATTATGGACATCCCTTCTAGGCAGCGATCATGAGAACAGAGCTACCTTCCCCACGATTGCCCACAGAGGAAGATCCTGCCATCTGAGAAAATCAGGAAAGCCTAATGTTTGGGGAAAGTCCCATTTGCTCCTGCCCTGTCTATTTTCCTTAGATCACAGGTGTTCCTTTTGAATTGTGGTTGCGTAGTAGGTTAGAGCCTTTCCCACTATCGCTGTTTGGAAGGGAGGCTACAAATCTGATATAAGGCCCTGAGTAGAGGGAGGTGTAGCTCCTGTCAAAAGTGATTTATGACCCTCAGATTTGATTGATTTATGACCTGTCAAAAGTGATTGTTTTATGACCGAAAAATTTATTTATGACCTGTCAAAAAATGTTTACACCTAAAACCCCCCCCCCGGGAAAGAAGGGGGGGACACCCGGGAAAGGGGGCCGACCCCTCCCCACCCACGTGGTCCAAGCCGTCCAATGGGGCGGTTTCTAAACTGGGTTCCCATGGGGCCCCAGCGGAGCCACGTGACCCCCTCAGATCCACGCGGCCAATCCGGGCGATTTCCAACTCGCGCTGCCATTGGTCCAGGGGGGCCGTTACCCCTAAATAGCCCGCCCCACCACCCTCGACCAATAGGGACATTGGCCCCCCAAAAGAGTGTCAAACCGGCCAATAGGAAGGCGCCCTTGGAGGAATTCGGGGGGAAGGGGCGGCCATTGTTGCATGCCCGGACAAGTCCTGCGGAGACAACATGGAGGGTACTCCCCAAAAGTGAGGGAAGGGGAGGCGCCCCTCCCCAAGGTATGATGGTCCTGTGGGTTTTTTATGCCTCTTGCCCCTTTTGAATATTCAGCCTAGAAGACCGTCGCCTTTTAATACCCTGAAAACGCACGCGGTCCTGCGCGTATACTTGGCCTCTTTCACCTTTCGATATTCAACCTAGAAGGCAGTTGACATTTATACCCTGAAAACGCACCTCCACGGTCTGGAGTATGGATACTGCTGACCAAGACCCATTTCTTGAATGCGATAGCTGTTGAAATTTTAAAAAAGAGTTACCCAGAGGATAGGGGAAAGGGAATTCCCAAACCCATGGAGCCCAGATGAAGTGGATGGTGTAGCACCAGACTGAAGAGGCGATGGAGGTGGGAACCCCAAGCCAACTCTACCTGCTGGTTGAAGAGGAGATGAATAAAGCATGGAAATTGATTCAGGCTATGAGAGCTCAAAGGTAAGAGCTTTATTATTATTATTTTTAATATTGATGGGTGGGTTACCAGTTGCGAAGAAAAAAGGGGAATAATTTGTTTTCTCAAAGCCACCCCCATCAAATATGTATCTATTTATTTCTTCCCCTTGTTTTCCACACAGGAAGACCTGCACGTGATTTGCTGAGAAACAACCTGACAAGAGTTGTGTGACTGTAAATGTTACCATCCGGGGAAACTGATTTTTTGTTTTTAACAATAAAAACGGTTTTTGTTACGCCTGGTGTTCTACTTATTTGCCGGGAAAATGGCACATGAAAAAATCCTAAGGGATATATATTATTCACCAGGGGAAGTTGGGAGCTTTGGCGGAGTGAAATTTTTCAGGAACCCAAAAAAACAGAACCAGAAACTAAGGAGGGGGGAGGTTACCCAATGGCTTTCTGGGCAAGATGCTTATACGCTACACAGACCAGCAAAAAACTCTTTTTAAAGAGAAAAATTTTTGTATTAAAGTGGATTCTCAGGGAGGCTGATCTAGTTGATATGCATCATTTTTCTAAATACAACAAAGGATATAAAGTATTTTTAACAGTCATAGATATTCTATCTAAATACGCCTGGGCTTTAGCTTTAAAGGAAAAACTGGTAGAAATCTCCAAAGCCTTTAACACCATTTTCGCGCAAGATGGAAGAAAACCTACAAATTACAGACTGATCGGGGCCCGGGGAATTTCTAAAAAAGGCCGTAAGTGGTCTTTTAAAAAAAGCATGGGGTTATCATTTTGTTACCAATAATGAAGTAAAGGCAGGGGTTGTGGAACGATTTAATAGAACTTTAAAAACAAAAATGTGGAGGCATTTCACGGCTAATAATACTTTTATATATTGATGTGCTTCCCCTGTTTATAAAAATTAAAAAAAGTTTTCACCGAACAATCAAAGCGAGGCCTGCAGATGTTAATGAGTCCAATTTTTAGCAGTGGGAAAACAGTATATGGAAAGACTACCCAAAAAAAAAGGAGTTTCCGCATCAGAAAAGGAGATCATGTGAGGATTTCTAAAAGCAAGGGTGTTTTTGCCAAGGGCTATGAACAGAACTTCACTACAGAAGTATTTTTTGGAAAGTTATAAAAGTAAAATAGACCCGTTTTGTGAAAGATTATCACGGGGAGGACAGATTTGGGGAGCTTTTATCCTGAAGAGTTACAAAAGGGTTTAAACGCAAAACAGGATAAGTGTACAGGATTAAAAAAGATCCTAGCCACTAAAGGGGGGGGTAAAAAACAGCACCTAGTGAAATGGTTAGGTGGCCTAGCAAGTTCAACAGTTGGGTGCTTGTTTCTGAAGTTGGTGCCGGGTTAGAAACCTGGGAAAGAAAAATGGGGGAAAACAGTTTTTATGTCACACCCCCCAGAAATGCCGGGCAAAGTTTTTCCACAAAATACAACTTCAAGCTTTACTATCTCTTTACAAGGCCCCGGGAACTTCCTGGGGCCGGGGAAGTAGGTTTAGCTGAAATACAGTATCCACGACTGGAATATATTTCTAGACCAAATTTGTGATTGCAAGTGAGAAGAAGACATGGCCCTTCAACCTGCAATGTGGTTATTATTCCAGTGTTCCTAACTGTTGGAAAACATGAACAACCTGATAACAGCGGACCGTGACCCCTCTGAAGTGCTTCTACATTACGATCCAGTGACCAAAAGGTTAGGCTTAAATCAAATGGGCCATAAAAATCCTAACTGGAGGAAGACTAGCCCACATATTAGGATTGCCTACAATCAACATGCCAAAAATCCACCCTTCGCAGCAGACATCACTGGAGGTTTCAACACCTTATATATTTACACAGATATTGTGGAACATCAGGTAGTTGGGGACTTCTATGTGCCTTTGCTGCGTTGCGTGTGTGCAGGGGCAGAGCAATAATGTGTCAATATTGGTTATGACAAACCTCACTACATCCCTGAAAGGGCATCACATAGACACCATCACCATAGAGATAAAGACAGACCAGAACCAAAAAGTGCCATTTCGCTTTGGTAAGGTGCTTGTGAAGCTACACTTCCGTCCCAGGAGAATACTGAACCATTAAAGATGGTGATCCTGAAACCCAATGGTGACCCGGCCCTTTATAGAGATTATTACAGGGCCCAGACAGGAAATGGGCTTCCTGGATATCAGGGGATCCCTGTTATCTATGGGTCTGGGCTTGGTGGGATTTTCAGAAGCCTTTTCAGAAAAGCAGTTCCACTTTTGAGAAGAGGCCTGACCATCATTAAACCTCACGTTAAAACTGCTGTTCATAATATTGCTAAAGATGTGGCCGGTGAAGTGACTCAGGCAGTTATAAATAAAATAACCCCCCAACCTCCAAAAGAAGGATCAGGCCTGATGTATGTTCAACGGAGGAAGGGTAAAAAAAAAACTTCACGGGTGGGGTTTAAATAGGTCCCCTCGACCCCTTTAAAAAGGAAGCGCGGGGGAAAAAAAGAAAACTCAGAACCGGAGAGCTGTAAGAAAGAGGAGGAGCAGGCAGGGGGAAACCATTTGGGGCAGATATATTTTAAACACAATCATGGCTTTTATCCACAGTGGCTCTGAAGAATGCAAAAACCAAATTTAACCTATTTACTATTGGCCCCACACAGACAAGTATCGAGAGAAGTTTGTATATTGAGGTCCCCCCACTGACAGCTCTGTAGAATCTGCACCGCTAGATTTTTTTATAGCAGGAAGTGGGGAGGACAAAGACCGAATATCCTCTCCTTTATATTTCTCTTAAAATTGTTAAGGAAGATAACACAAACATTCCCCGAGATGCTGAAGTAGGGCTTGTGAATTATCCAATAGCCTCTATCTTTAGCCAGCTGGATGTGTTTTTGGGGGGATGTTCATCAGACAGAGCAACAACTGCTATCCTTACAGACCTTCATTGAATCTCTGCTGAACTACAGTGAAGACACCCTTGCAAGCCAATTTTCTGCAGGCTTATTTTACAAAGATACTGCTGGAGAACATGAATCGGAAAGGGGAAAGGTAATAATAGGGTTTTATTAAAAGAGCAAACCTGACAGCTGAAAGTCGAAATAGTTCTGGGGCATCTCCACACTGACCTGTTTTTTCAAGAAAAATTGCTGCTAAATGGAGTTGACGTGAAAATTAAACTTACCCGCAACAAAGATGCTTTCATCTTAATACTATGAAGCAAACAGCCAGTACAAAGTACAAATTTTATCAGTTTCCCCTTTTTTGTGAAGAAGGTGAGAGTGGCACCAGGAGTCCGGCTATATGCAGAAGCTCTACTGACATGCAATGCTAAATACCCTGTGGACCGTGAAAATAAAGGTTACATCCCGAGAGGAAGCCGTGTCTCCAATCGGGAAAAATCTTTTTTTGGGCCAATTACCCAAACAGGTGGTTATAGGTCTGGTTGATAATGATGCCTTCAGTGGAGTTTACAACAAAAACCCTTTTAACTTTAAACATTATCCCCAAATTTTGCGGCCTTATACTTGGATGGAGAGCAGATCCCAAAAAAACCATTTAAACCCAATTTTGAAGATGGAAACTGTGTCAGAGAATACATGAGTTTGGTGCAGATTGCTGGCAAGCGTATGAAAAGGTTCTTTAGTCAACCTTGGGGAATATGCGAGAGGTTATACCCTTTTTGCATTTGACCTTACTCCAGATCAGGAAGGCGGGGATACTATTCTTTGATCAAAACTGGAAACCTAAGAGGGGAAATTTCCCTTTTTTCCACCCTTTGCCCACTACAGTAAATATGATCGTATATGCTGTCTTCGACAATGTGATAGAGATAAATCACAGGAGAAATGTCCTTTTTGATATATGTAAGATACAGCCTGCAATTAAGCCTCATCCTTTCTTCAAATCCAAAGCAGAAGCTATTCTAGGGAGTCTTCCCTTGTAATGCTCCCTAGAGAGAAGCTGCTACAAAGGCCTATTTGCCTAATCATCAACACCCACCCTCACAATCTCCCTGGAGAACACTGGCTAGCTATCTACTTAACAGAAGAAAAGTCTGGTGAATTTTTTGACTCCTATGGACACCCTCCAGATCACCCTCTTTTTCCTAAAGCCATCATGAAATTTTTAAGAAGAAATGCCAGCAAAACCATGTTTCAACCCAGACAGGTGCAAGACCCAGACTCTGTGGTTTGTGGATACCATTGTGTGTTTTTTTCTGCAGCACCGCTGTAAAGGACTGACATTTAAAAATATTCAAGACTTATATTCTCATGATCTGAAAAAAAAACATGAAATGGTGGTAGATTATGTAAAAACAAAAGAAACATTCCAGGCATGTCTCAAACATGCCCAGGCTTGCCCCAAACATGTTTCAACCTCCCCGGGGGTGTACAACATGCAGTGCTTTTCACAGGAATCTTCCCAATAAACATACCCTCTAGGAAGGGTTTTTAAAAGGAATTTTTTGTGTATGCGTGGTTTTTTATCGCAAAGCAAGGGTCAAAACCAAAATATATTTTAATTATTATTTTTTTTTTTCTGAAAAACATCAGCAGAATCATAAGTGGAGCCATGTAGGAGTGTAGTCTGTCTCTTTTTTTTTCAAAGTCCTGCGGGAGAGGTGGGGTTGCGAATAGTCGTGGTGTGGATGCATTTGGTTTCTTTAGGTTGTCCAAAACTTCTCTGTTGGCAGGATTCCCCACTACAGATGATGGAACATTTAGTTCTGCCATGGCCCTCATAAAAACATCCCAACCTGTTGGAGTGTGTTTGGCTGGTAAGACGTGCGTCTGAGTAATCCCCTTTGACCAAATCCAGCATATTTGAGCCCTTTTCCCGGGTTTCCCCCTTTATACACAAATGAGCCTTTGTCATCCCATGAAGAAATACTCGGGTTTTTCCATTTTTTTAACAACACCTTTGCTGCTTTCTTGTATATAGCAGGCAGGCTTTCCAGAACTTTTTAAAGGGGGCCAAAGGAGCTTTCCAAAACATTTTGAATGCCTGCTGCGGCTGAGGTAGAAAAAGGGTTTTAGGCTTTCCACATCTTGAGATGACTGCCGTGGATGAGGAAACGGGTTTAGGCCTTCCTTTTCTGTTTCCTTCCGCCTGACATAGTTAAATACTTTTGAAGCAAAGCCTCCTTTTGTTTAGCTTTTTCATATTCTGTTAAGTCAGTCCTCTGAAAATCCTCTGCATCTCAGCATCCAGGGTATAAATGGCCTTAGTTCTGATGTTTCCCCCTTAGGGAATACCTTTTGTTGCTCTAGCTGATGGCTAGGGACCAAATACCTTTTTGATTTTCCCTTAGTGATTGGTAAAAAATGTTATTAAGGGAACAGTAAAACTTAACAAGGGTCCAAGAAAAATCCCAGACTGCTTCACCAAGTACTTTTTTCTTCTCAGAGAGACTCTCCTGTTACCCAGTGTTTTTATTAGATGGCGATTCTTTTTCAAACATGTACCTGGTGGGGGGATAGAGGAATGTTGCCTTTTAAAGCATTGAGAGCTATTTCTGAAATGGCTGCCACCAGGTCATCTGAAGCTGTGCATAAAAAGGCTTTCCTCTGGGATGGGGGTATCTTAATGAGCAGTTTTAAGAGAGCTAGGTTTCTTTCCACACACCCAGACATGTTGACCTGAAGGGGATGCGGAAACAATAGTTGGAAAGGAGTTAAAGAGGAGCCCTTTTTTAAGCAGCTTGACCCTTCTTCACAGTGTATACTGTAGGCCAGTCTGGAGGGAAAAGGCCCGTAACCTATAAAATTCTGGTGTAGTAGCCTGTAAATCTATGACAAGGTAGCCATATGCCTTGCTCTTGGCATCAGCAAATGCTTCCATGAAAAACTTAGTATTTCCTGGGTACATTTGACGAGCCAACGTAGCAATTTGTAAATTTTCCCTTGGGTTTTTAAACAGCACCATGTATTTTGCGTTTAAGCTGATGGTGCGGGGTTTTTTTCCCCTTTCAGAAAATATTCTGTGTGATGAAAAAAACCCCAGATTCCGGTGGTGTACATACTGGGTAAAGGCTTTTTCAACTTCACTATTATGAGGCAGACAGCATCAAATGGTCTATCACCAAGAAGTTTATTTTATTGAGGGGTAACAAATCTTCATTATCAAGTTTATCAGGCAAACCCTCTACAAACTGAATAAAGGGATATTTAAAGAAGTTCTTTGTACAATGGTTGCCAACAGCTATAGCACCACAGAATATTTAGGTAAAACAGAAAACATACTACGAGCATTATCCAACATATTTTTTACAAAAACAGTTTTTTTACAGTTGCTTGGTCCTGCTAGAATGGTGGAGAAGGGATGTTTCCAGCGTGTATCCATATTCAATAACCATAAGGGAGAGTCTTAAACCCTTCAGTAATACCCTCTTTTCATAAACCTCTTTTGTATGGATAGTCCATTGACGCTTATTTCTTCAATACCTGGCTGCGGGACAATTATCTCATGAGTGCCTTCTCCGTTTCTGTCGAGACGAGCAAAAATCTCTAAGACTGTCAAAATTAATTTTTTTACAGTTAGCAACATTCAGAGTAATCCCTTTGACCTTCATGAAACTGACCACCAGAAAACTTTTACCCATACGTTTTAGGGCCTGCTGACACATACTCTGTGATATATTGATCTGGAGGGATTCGCTTTAGGCCCTAGTAATCTCCTAAAAGGGGGGTTCCCTTTCCCCCCCTCTCACAAATATCACACTGTCTGTATCGTGGTACAGAATTCTGTCTTGAAGCTTATCTAACAATTGGTAGAGTTCAAGGCGAGCGTAACTGTGGTAAAGCAAGCTATGAACTCATTCTTTCTACCTGAGATTGTAATGCGGTCCTCAGAACGTTTCCACGACACGCACACAGCCTCCTCATCAATAAATTCAAACATTGAAACTTTGTAAGTGTCAGAAAATAAAAAGGGGGGAAAAATCATCAGGATCCCTCACCACTTGTGTGTTAGTCAGGTTCGTTCTCTGCCCAAAATTTTTCCCCCCAATGAATTTAAAAAAAGTTTGGCAATTTGTCTCTTTGCAGGGTTCACAGCAATTTTTTTTGCAAAAAGCACCCCCTCCTTTTCATGAAAATCATCTAATACTTAGTTTATCTTTTCACTGACACACCAGTGGGGGTACCCTGAAGCCTCCTGTTTCTGGCGCAGATGTAATTTAATATACTGTTCAAATAAGGGCTGTTCCTGTTTTGAAAATGCCACACTTCATAGATTTTATCACTTTGTAACCCTTTTCTATAGCCACTTTCAGTTCAACAGTACACCAGGTTCCCACCAAGGCCCTCTCCTCATCTGTGTGATTGCAGGGGGCCAACTGGCGGTATTCTGCACAAGTTGCACAGAGCACAAACATCAGTTTACCACCGACTTTACTAGGAAGAACAGGGAAAAAAAGCCCACGAGGGGGGAGTTTTTTGCTTGGCGAAGCCAAAGTACTTGAGAGTGGTTGAAACTTCTCATAGATAATTTTGGGGTGGCCAAGAGGATAGTCTTTTGTTTTGTTGACAAAGGGGTACAGGCTGGTAAAATCATAATATTTTATCTCCTCACCCTCTTTTGGCTTGTAATACAGACAGACTGCATTTGTACACCCCCAAAGAGAGCATCTCTGGGTTTATGGCTTCTGGAAACTAGCTTCAGCAAAAACTGTTTTAGTTGATCATCTGTTTTTAACTGGTTTCTCCACTATTTTCCCCGGTTTACTTTAAACCCCCGACATTTCAGTTCAGCAGCCCTTCTCTGTGTAGAGTTGTAAAGAAACTCATATGTTTCCCCACCAGAGGGTTCCAGTCCCCGGGGGGTAAAAAGGACACATCCATGAAAAAAAAAACCGTAGAATTAAAGCTGTTTCTTTTCCATTTATGACAGCATGGCCATAAAAAAATATTTCCAGCTTTGACCTCTCCACCTTTTAGAGCATGATGAATCTGAATTTTTTTTTGTTTAAGGTATAAAGCCACTGAATTGCAGGGGTTGAGAAGCGCTTACATTGATTATGGGATTTTAGGCAGTGGGATTGCAAGGGTATCCTCTTCCAAAAACATAAAGGGTACATTGCAAAACACAATAGCCATTAGGGTACTGTAAAGGGTCTATGGCTACCCCAAACTTTCTCTTCCGTCTCTGACTTCTTTTAACCTTTGTCAGATTAATGATTTCATGTCTGTATTTGGTACAAGCTTGTGCAAGAATATTGACATCCTGCTGGCAATAGAATGCCAACTCTTTCTGCATGTCAAAAGTTTTTGTTTTGTTTTCTTCATACCATGCTAAAAAGGCTTCCTGTTCCCCAGGCTTCATAAACTGAACACCCTAACCTCAGCTTTGGGCATAGGACCAACATAATCCCAGTTTTCAGGTGTATTGAAAAAATGTGGGAAATGTCCTTTGGAGCCACCAAAACCAGGGCCTTTGGAAGCTTAGCTAGGGCCATCGGCAGGTGACTAGGGGAAACAATGAATTTCAAACCTAACCCTTTCACTGTAATACATATCAGTTTCCCTCCTTGAGCAATAAATCACATCCAGTTTCTCTTTATCAGTTCCTGAATAATAAAGTAAGAATCATAACATTTTGAATTATGGACAATGAATGTGGTATCAGCAAACTGCCCATTGTTATGAAAATCTTGATAAACCAACATCATCCCTGGCCCTTAATTCCCCTGTCTGGCCAGCAGGGGGGCCCTGTGGGCTTTTCCTCCTCCTCCTCATGGTCCTCATTCTTTTGCCCCTTTTTCTTCTTTTTTCTTGGTTTGAGACCCTCTTTTAAAAAACTCTACAGTTTCCCCTTCAAAGGCTTTAGCAAAACAATAATTAGGAACATGGACACCTGTGCATTGATGGGTTTCAATATCAAAAAAAATGTACCTGGTGGAGATATGAGGGTACTTAAGGGGTTTATGAAGCACCATGTTTTTCATCCTTTTTAAAACCCCCAAGACACAGAGCATTGTCTTCCTCTACAGTCACCCTCACAATGGTCATATTTGACATAACGGCCACATTTCTGGGAAATTCCTAGGAGAACATGTGACATTCTTCTCCAAAGCAAGGGTTTTATGTCTGTTTAGCCAGGCCTTGGATCTACACAACAGCTTGCACTTATAGCATCTTTCCATTTTATCCACGGTAGAGGCACAATCGGTTTCCTGACACATGCGACAGTAGTGCATACAGTTATGGGTATGTACATATACACTATTGCAATATGTGCAGAATTGGGCTCCAAAAAGACCTTTCACATTGAGTACCCCATAAAAATGACCTTCATGCAATAATACAGTGTATGTTTTTGAATATCGGGGTTCCTGTGTTTTAAAAAACCCCCGCCATTGTCAGAATAACGTGCAACATGGATATTGACCTTCAAATGCTCTTCAACAAGTGAAATGTCACTAAGGGATACTTGTTTCTGGTCAGACCAACCTACTCCTGATGCAGTTTGCTAGCATCTCTAAACAGTTCTGCATCAGTGGGGATTTCACTAGCCATTACTGCCACAAGACTGGCAGCAAAGCACAAATTGTTGCCCACATTGGTTGGGTCTACCAGGTGTTTTGTTTTGTTTTTTTTTGCAATGATTGAGCTGTAAGGAATAGACCGATGGCTTTGAAACCCCCCCCCCCCTGGGGGGGAGCACAATGGTTACAACCAGACTGAGTGTTCCATGTGCACAGATCTCCATATTACTTTGTAGGAGTTTCTTTCGTGAGACAAAAAAGCCTCAGCATTCAAAAGATCCCTGGCTCTTAGAGCTCCATAAAGGATTTGCTAAAACCCGGAGCCTGAGACGTAACTGAATATAGTCCCCAGGAAATAATCTGGCTTGGTTATCCAGAACTTGCTGGATAGCCTGGTGACGCAGCCACAGCCTCTGCATATGACCTATGCGGTCTAAATTTCAAATCTGAATTCTTCGAATACACAATGCCTGGAACCTCTCATTGAACCACTCCCCTCTTCCAATCCTCTCTGCAAAGACATGGACGGGCTCTGGGTTATGTGGGGGTGGGGAGACGGGTGCTGGTTCTGGGTAATGTGGGGATGCTGGCTCTGGAGTGCTTTTGGAAGGGTGTGTATAAAACCTTCAGGATCCAGGAATTTTACAGATTGTTGTAAAGCCTCCTGAGAGGGCATCATTTGACAAGCAGGTTTTTTAATTTTTTTCTAGCTCCCTTCCTGGAGGATAAAAGTATCTTTTTTGCTCTATTTATTATTTTAATAGACCTTTTTTTCCAGAATTCTTTTCATTGTTAGGTTTCTTTTTTTGTTTCCTACTTTTTTGGGGCTTGAAAGTAGGATTCCCCCCCCCACTTGCACATTTTCAAAAGGCGCATCAATAGGAACCAAATAGTTAGACTGGCTTTTAATAGTATATAAAAACATTCATCTGCATTATAAACTATCTGTAGTTTTGTGCAGAGCTGTATGACTGCTAGCATGATGCTTTAGTCTTCTCAGTAACTGTTCAGCACACGCATATAATTGCCGATACTTTAACATATCCTGTTCAACCATTTTTACACATTGATCAATTGCAGAGGTTAGGGTTAGGTCTTTGTCTCTTTGAGCTGGTTCTTCACTGTTGTCTAAAACAGAGGGAAAACCCGGCATCGTAATTACCCTCCCCCCTCTCTCATCATTTATTAAACTTTTTATACATATTAGTAAATTCTTATGCTTTTGGCAGGACACCCTTAACCACCCCACACCAATAAACACAATTTTTTGATTTACCAAAATCAAGTCTTTGTTCCCTGCGTTTTTTTCCAGACCCTTCAGAGCTAGGACCTAAAGGGGGAGGGGCAAATAGATCTGTCTTTTTCTTTGTTTAGCAGGGGCACAATTTTGGGGGTTGAAAGCACAGGCTTATGATAACCATACTCACCAGCTGCATTCTTTTCGGGTTTGGGTTACAGAAGTCTTATGCTCTTTGGTGGTACTGCAACAGTGAAGATACATATTAGTAAATTCTTATGCTTTTGGCAGGACACCCTTTAAAACCCCACACCAATAAACACAAGTTTCTGATTTACCAAAATCAGAGTCTTTATTCCATGCTTTTTTTTCCGACCCTTCAGAGCTAGGACCCAAAAGGGGGAGGGGAAAGAGTCTGTTTTTCTTAGTTTAGCAGGGGCACAACCTTGGGGAGTAACAGACCCTTAATAAGAAACATAACACTTTTACCTGCTTGTTCAGATGCCATGGCAAATTGTGTCAATGTCCTGGAAGGCTTTAAAAAAATAATATAAAATAAAATAAAATAAATAAATAATAAATAAATAAATAAAGCCCCTTTGTAGAAAGAACAACCAAAATGAGAATTGATGTAGTGAGACATATCATGCTTCATTGAATCTGAAGGTAAAATAAACCTGAACACAGAGGGGAAACAGAACCATGCATGGACATGCTAACTTGAACAGACAGACTGTAGAGAGGCAAAAGGAGCAGAACAAGATAAAGGGTTGATGGAAGAAATGATATTGAAGAGGAAATTGAAGAAGTAATAAATAATTTAAAAGGAGGAAAATCCCCAGGATTAGGGATAGGTAGAATATTATAAAACATTTAAAAAATGTTTAATTCCTAAATTAAAAGTGTTATACAATAGTATATTAAAGGGTAAAAAAATTCCAATATCATGGAAGCAATCATTAATAATATTAATTTTAAAACCAAAAAAGGGTCCTACTGAACCAGGTTCTTATAGACCAATATTTTTTAAAAAACCAAGATGCAAAAATTTTGACAGCAATAATGGCAAAGAGGTTAAATAAATTTATTTATAAGTATATACATAAAGATCAATGTGGTTTTTTAAGGAAGACAGATGGCAAACTTAATAGGGAAAACGTAAATAAAATAAATATAATGGATAAAATAAACAAAAAGCTGGAATTTTAGCGTTAGATATATTTAAAGCCTTTGATTGCATGGGAAAGGCCCGGTTTAAAAAATATATTAAATAAATTAGGAATAGGAGAGAGATTTAAAGGGTTAATAAATCAATTATATTCACATAATACATCTGTAGTGATGGTAAATGATGGATTTACAGAGCAATTTAAATAACAAGAGGAACAGACAAGGATGTCCATTATCTCCAGTTTTACTTGTAATAGTTATAGAAATATTAGCGAATGTGATAAGAAATGATGAGAATTTGGATGGAATTGGAGTTTAAAGGGGAAAAATAAAATAAGCTTATTTGCAGATGACACATTGCTAACAATTAAAATCGGTAAAAGATAGATAGGATCGATAAACATTTAAAAGAGTTTTGGGGGGAAGACAGGATTAGAAATAAATTGGGCCAAATCAGAAATAAAGTTGTTTTAAATTTTACTAAAGAAAAATCAAAAATTTATAAGTAATAAAAAAAAGGGTTACTTAAAGTAAAAGAATCAATTAAATATTTAGGAATAGATATTAAAAATTTACAAGGACTTCAGGAAAAATTTTTTAAGAAATTAAGATTAGAAATTAAACGGAAATTAGAGGATTACAAAAACGTAAAGCTATCGTGGTTTGGTAGAATAGCAGTGGTAAAAATGAAAATATTACCTAAAATTAATTTTTTGTTTAGAATGTTACCAATAAAAGTATCAGAGGAAGAATTAAAGGAGTGCCAAAAGATATTAAATAATTTTTGTAATGGTAATAAGAAACCGAGGATTAACAAGAAATATTGGTATAAAAGTCAAAAAGAAGGTGGCCTGGGACTTCCAAATTTAAAATGGTATTATTATGCAAATCAATTGAGATATATTATAGATGGAATTTCAGGAAAGGGTGATTTAGATTGGTTAGTGACAGAAGATAAGAATATTGAGATGAAATTAGAAAATATATTTTTTAGGAATTTTTCAAAGAAAGAAATGGAAAAGATAGAAAATCCTTTTATAAAAAATATAATAGAAATATGGAAGAAAAATAAAAGAAAATTGATACCGAATATATCAACATTAACTCCGATAGTAATGATGGAAAAATTTCCAATGAATTGGAGAGAAATAATAGAGAAAGAAATAAAAAAACAAAAAATATATAGATTAAAAGATTGGATGAAAATAATGATAAATAAAGATAGAATGAAAGAGAGATTGCAGGAAACCAAAATATCCTGGTTAAATTACATACAATTAGAGCAATGGACAAAGAGTATGAAAAGATATGTTAAGGATTTTAAAGAACATACTAAATTTGAACAAATTATTATTCAAAGAGAAAATATGCAAGAAAATGAAATACTAAAAGGTACAACAAGTGAAATATATAAAATATTAGCAAAAGAACAAGAAGAGGATTATCTTAGAAAAATGTGGGAGGAAGAGACAGCACAAAATATAGATATACAAGAATGGAGAAAAATTTGGAAACAACGTCATTTAAAAAACTTATCAATAAGAATAAAAGAGAATTATTATAAAATAGTTTGGAAATGGTATTTGACTCCAGTGAAATTAAATCAAATAGATGAGAAATATACAAGATTATGCTGGAGAGGATGTCAAGAAATTGGTACATATATGCATATGTGGTGGAATTGTAAAAAGATAATGGAATTTTGGCAAAAGGTTTTTAAAGAGATAAAAGAGATTACAGGAGTAGTAATACCAGTATGTCCAAATATAGCGTTGTTGTCTATATATAATAAGGTTGAGTGTACTCAGGTAAGAAAAGAATTAATAACAAATTTGTTAATTGCAGCGAGATTAATAATAGCAAAAAAATGGAAAACAAATGAAAAATTTCAAATAGAGGAATGGTATAAAGAAGTGTGGAAAATTGCAATTAATGATAAATTAACATGTAGAATTAGATTTATGAAAGGTTTAACAAAAGGGAATGATTTTGAGGAAATTTGGAAAATATTTTTGGAAAAAGCTTTGATAAGAGATGGTAAAGCTACCCTATTACAAGAAGAATGGCAATTTTGGAAAGTGGATTAAATAAAAAGTTGGCTCTGGGGGTGGGTATATATATATATATATTGTTTTGTTTTGTTTTGTATTTTTTATTTTTTATTTTTATTTTATATTACGCGTGTGTGTTAAACTTGTGATCTATTGATGAAATTGGATATGTGATGTTTAATTTTTAAAAGGAAAAAAAAAGTTAAAAGTTAACTGGCTTTGAAGTAATAAGATTATAATTAATAATAATAATTAATTAATAATAGGTTAAATGGAAGCCGAAAATATAGAATTAAGAATGAAACTATAATATTAAAAATGAATATAATGAAAATAAGAATTAAAGATAGGTAACAAAAATGTATAAGCTGTATGATATGGAATAAGCTGAATAAGGTTATGATTTCAAGTGTAAAAGAGAAAAAAAAATAATGTAAGTTTATGTTGTTTAAAGGAAAAAAAATTTTTTTTCACTATTATGTATAACACATGGTGTTTAATTTTTTGCTTTTGTTTTTCAGTTATATAATCAATAAAAAATTATTATAAAAAAAAAAAGACTGTAGAGAGGCATGCTCAGACATGCCCAAGTTGTCCAGAGGAAAAAACAGAAAAAGGCTCTTGCGCATGCTTTTAGAAACAGACTCAAGAGAACATGGAGAAGCAAACATACCGTCTCTTTGAATGTTATTTGAGTATGGTGTGTGGAGACTCACCCCCAAGGCACCTTCAAAAAGAATATTTATTTTTACAACAAATTTCTTCTAGGATTCAAAATGAAATTGAGCAAAAAACTGCCAGTTCCCTTCAAATAGATTCAGTTGATGCTGCCAAGCACGCTTTTCAACTAGTGATGGAGACAACGTTTGAAGATGGACAGACCAACTGGGGAAGAATTCTAACTATTTTGGGGTTTGCTGGATTTCTTACTAAGACTTTATTGCAGAATGGAAACCCTTTGCAAGTTGAATCGCTACAAGATCTTTCACAGTATTATGCAGAATGTTTGATAAGAAAACATGGAAAATGGATCACACAGAACCACAGAAAGGTAACTCTATTTGTGTAAAGTGTAATGAACCACATTAGTGTACAGTACTTAATAATGTTCTTTTTCTTTTTGTAGGGAGATGGACTTTTCATGATGTTTGAACAACACAGAAATCCTACAACTCATTACATGAAGAATAGGCTTTTAGCCTTTTTAAAAAAAATTATAACGTATAGATGGCTTTTTCTTCCTGTCTAAATGATATTTACTGCAATTCTAAATAAAAGAAATTCCTTGTATTTGAACTTTTTGTTTTAACACACTTCGCAAAATCTAGACAAACACATGCATCTGGGCTTGTACCATTTAAAGAGGATTGCCTCACACACAGCTGAAAGAATATCAAATTGTTGTATCAACATTACGTACCATATAAGTCAATATGTTGCTACACAGAATCAATGACTATTTAAGCTAAGAAGGTTAAGCCTCATGTTGTAAAGCATTAGAAAAAAACTTTTAAAAAATTGTAACTCCAATTCTGTTCAATGAAAATTAATTAAAAGGAGAAATTACCAACTTCATTGGAGGGAGAAGGCCAAAGACATTTAATGCAAGAGTACAGAACAGTTTGGTTCCTTCCCCACTCCATCCCTTAACTGCAAATTAGTTTTTATTGGTTTCATACTATTTGCAAAATCAACACAGATTATAGGAGCATACAATCAAGGCAAACTTATTTCAGCATTGTTCAAATTCAAAGTTGTCCTGTCTTTAAGCTCTAAAAAATTCTGACACACAAAAGAACAACTTGTTTTTCCACAGCACCTTTTAGATACCAGTTTATACTCACTGATAAAAGGGGCTGATGCACATATCTTTAAAAAGCAAAGTCCTAAACCTGTATTTAGCATGCAGTGCATGAACTCTTCTTTCCAAAGGAAATTTCAATTCATATTCAGCCCCTCCACCTTTGCCAGCCAACTCAGCTATGGCCAGTGTTCCCCTAACTCTCTCTCAACATTTTGAAAATAGATTTCCTACAACTTAACTAGCTTTAAAAAATATGCATCCTCATTCAAAGCCCCATACAGCTTGGTAAGCAGGAAATATCCCATCATTTCAATGTCATGAAATACATAGCACACAGAATAACCACTGCAGCGCTTGAAAACAGGGATACATAGAAGCATGCATAATGGAATCCATGATCAGGACTTCACTGAACTACTTAAGGTAGCGTTTAAACATAAACTTCAGAAGCAATTCAAAACAGTATTATGCCTGTTGTCTAGTTCATAAGAATTTTCACTAACAGTTACAATTAAGCCTTCTAACACATAGGACTACACTGTGCAATTATTTTGTGTCCCAACAAGGCTCTCATTTAAAGAGAATTGCCCCACACAGAGACAGAGAAAGCATGAATGAAATGGAAGAGAGAGAGAGAGAAAATTACACACAGGCTATAACAATATGAACATACTTACCTATCTCATAAATGAAAATTATCCTGGGTGGCAGAACAGGTTCTGTTGAGCATTGCCTTAAAGTTTAAAGTACTACTAGAAAACCATTTGTGGTCTTTAGGCCTTTTGACGTCAATTGTTTTCCTGTTTTTCAAACCTATATGTCATGTTTATTTTTGTTTGGTTTATCTTTTCTCTTGCATAGGCCATAAATCGCAAAGCCTCACACGCACTTAGGAAACTATCCTACATGGGAATGGGAATAAGCAAAAATTTTCACACAGTAAAAGGAAGCTTCTTATAGCCATTAGGATTGATGAACTGTCAATATGTTGGTTAAATCCACAGTTTTAGCCAGGAAGTTCTCGTCTTGTTTTCCTGTTTTTCAAAACCACAAAAGGGGCCTGATGGATCCTTTGCTTGGTCAGGAGGAATGGATGTGTTCTTATTATCAACCAACAAACTAGTGCAAACATAATAACATTTTATTCCTACCCAGGATTTGGAAAAGACAAATAAAACAACAGTTGATTCTGTTTTATTCAACACTTTTATTTTTACAGAGGTTAAAGCAGGTTTGTTTTTATTCAACAACTGTTAGGAACCATTTATAAGGTCTCTTTCTAATTACAGTTTGGACATAATCTATATATTCTTTGTCAGTAGGCTTCAGTAGATTTTTGAGACATTGATAGGATTTTTCAGCTCTCATCATGGTGGTTAGAGTATTTAAGACCTGATTCACATTTTCTTGTTTTAACTCAAGAATATTTAAGCCATATGCTATTAAGATGACTTCTTGAAGTACGTTTGCAAAGCATATTTTACTGCATATTTTTCTCAAATATTTAGATATAATTTTTTTATTCCACATTAGACAGGTGTGTGACTGCTGACCCTCAGATTTTTCTTGACAAGTCCAGCATTTCCTCTCTAGATATTCATCAAGGACTTTATTTATAATCACATAAAGGATGACTCTTGTCAAAGATTTCATTGCTCTCCATCTTTTCTTTGATGAAATGGGTGCGGTTTCCAGGCCCAAGATCCTTTGCATTCTGACATGTGCAGGTTGTGTGGCCACCAGCTCTACAGAGTCCTAAAATTCAACAGGAAGAGTTTTAAAATATGGCCCATACAATATGTCTCACCTACTGACCCCCATATATGTTCACAAACCTGTATTTCTCCTATGGCTGCCAGCTTCAGCAAGGCTATTGTGCATGGCTCCTGGGCATTCCTTTCAGCAACTTGTACCTCACCACAGCTTGTCCCAGGTTCCTGAAAATTGAGAACAATGATTATTAGTTTCTGGTCTCCCCAAGGTAGCCCCGAACTCTCCAGATATGTTTCCCCTTTTACCTGCACTACAGCATTCTCTGCTGAGAGAGAGTCTAACATAGTGTGCCACATTTGGGACTCTTCCTCTGGTGGATGATTCTCTTTATCTGCATCCATACTGCATTGCTGAGGGGTGCTTGGTGCCTCCATGTTGTCTCCGCAGGACTTGTCCAGGCATGCAACAATGGCTGCTTCTCTCCCCACAATATATCTCTCCAAGGGCGTCTTCCTATTGGCCGGTTTGACACACGTACTTCTGAGGGGTCCAGATCCGTCCCTATTGGTCGAGGGTGGTGGGGCGGGCTATTCGAGGGGTCACACCGGCCCCGCTGGACCAATGGCAGTGCGAGTTGGAAGTCGCCCGTGATTGGCCCGCGTGGATCTGAGAGGGTCACGTGGCTCCGCTGGGGCCCCATGGGAACCCAGTTTAGAAATCACCCCATTGGACGGCTTGGACCACGTGGGTGGGGAGGGGATACGACCCCTTCCGGATGTCCCGCCCTAGTACTTCCGGGGGAGGGAGATTGATAGGTGTCAGTCATTGCTTGACAGGTCATAAATCAATCACTTTTGACAGGTCATAAATCAATCAAATCTGACAGGTCGTAAATCAATCAAATTTGAGGGTCATAAATCACTTTTGACAGGAGCTACACCTCCCTACTACTGGCGTGAACACTTCATCGTAATTTGTCTCACTTTGGTTAAACCCTCGAGCTATGAGCTGAGCTTTGTGTTTAACTTGCCCATCAGCAGTGGTCTTTAACTTGTAAACCCATCTGCAATCAACAGGATTGACACCTTTTGGGAATTCACACAGAGAATACACATTGTGTTGTGTAATGGAATCAATTTCACTCTGCATAGCTTCCCACCAGGGGTTTGCCCGATCCTCAGGCATGTTTTCCACATCAGCAAAACAGTTAGGCTCACAGTTTACCATACAATCATGTACTGACAGTGAAGAATAGGGAGAATATGGAGAATATCTTTTTGTTTTTCTCTCAGACCTCCTAGGAACTCGCTGATCTGCCTGATCGCCATTCCAATCACCAGCACTGCGAGACCTTTTTACAGCTCGTTTCTGTTCTTCCTCAGCTTGAGGTGCTGATGCTCCCCTAGCAGCCCTCCCCCTCTGTGGCTGCTCCTCCTCAGATTCAGGCTTAACCCCTGAGGAACTGGGAGCGGAGGCAGGAGAGCGTGGGGCTCACTGGAGACAGGGAGAAGAACTTCAGAAGCTGCTTGAACATGCGACCAGTTTGCACGTTCCTCACAAGTAGCATTTCTAGACACAACACAATGTTGCTCCCCAGCATAGAAATGAAACCCTTTGCAATTAGGTTCATAGCCCATGAACCTCAGACGCTGGGCTTTAGGCTCTCCCTTTTTCCTTTGGCTTTTGGGAATGTGCACCCAGGCAAAACTGCCAAACACCTTCATGTGAGCAATAGAAGGCTGCTTACCAAACAAGGGCTCATAAGGAGTTGTCTGAAACACTGAACTCCAGAGCCTGTTGTGGATATAGCATACAGTCAGAACTGCCTCTCCCCAGAAACTCAGAGGCAGATCTGCATCACAAAGCAAGCTGTGCATGAGGGTTTGGAGAATCCCTCCATGTCTCTCAGCTATTCCATTCTGGAAACTGGAATGAGCTGCTGTAGTTCTGTGCACAATTCTCTTGCTATTTAACCATTGCTGCATACTCTCAGACAGGAATTCACCCACTTGATCTGATTGCAATGCCTTTATAGAACAATCAAATTGCCAATCAACATAAGAGCACCAGTTCTTGAGGACTTGACACACCTCAGACTTCTATTTCAGCAGGTAACAAAAGGTATACCTACTAAAATCATCAACTAACACCAGGAAATATTTAGCTCCCCCCAGAGAAAGTTGACACATCGGACCAACCACATCGCAGAGCACAAGCTGAAAAGGAGCCGTGGGAACATGTGAACTGGTTTTGGGAGCAGGGAGTTGCTTTGACTTAGACTGCTTGCAAATAGCACAGTCAAGAAAAAAACCCACAGGATTTCAGAGAACACCCTCTGCAACTACCTGCCAACTTTTTCAACACAGGAAAGCTAGTATGCCCCATGCGCCTATGAAGGAGGTGAATGCATTCATCATGTTGTGGCTTGTTACCATACACAGCACACACATTGTGGTGAGGCTTTAACTTATACAATTTCTCTGTCAATTCAGCCACAACACATACAGCCCCATCTTTTAACACTTTTCCCTGCTTTCTCGTGAACACCACTTCAAAACCATGTTCTGTCAGCTCTGACACAGAGAGCAGACAGAAATCAAGCAAAGGCACATATAACACATTGTCTAAACAGATGTCCAAAGTTGGAAAATAGGCTGTACCTGCCCCCTTCACTTTTGCCTTGGCTCCATCTGCCAGGGTCACAGTTGCAACTCTGACTGAATTCAAAGTCTCAAACAAACCTTCAGAATTCACAAGGTGCTGCGAACAACCACTGTCCAGAAGCCAGCAAGTGTCTTCAGTGTCCCAGAAATCTTGAGGAACTTCACAGTCCGTTGCAACAGCGACACGTGGACGACTCCCACAACCTCCTCTGAATCCTCTGCCGTGACCCCGGGCACCTTTCTCACCTTGCTTCAGCAGCGGACAGTCTCTCTTGAGATGAGAAGCTGACCCACAGCAATAGCACATTCTGACAGCGTGAGCTCTCACCAGCCCTCCTGCTTCCACTCTCCAGTCTGAGTAGCTTTTTCCCCGGCGCTTGACTCTGCAGCCACAGACATCTGTGGGGGAGGCAGCTCATTTTTCTTCTTCCTCCATCAGCTGAGCAGTCACCAAGGACACCGTCAGGTCTCGCTTTGGAACAGTCTCCAATGTAGCCACAATCATTTCCCAGCTGGGGTCCAGGAAATTCAGGAAGCAAAAAACCTTGTCAAATTCAGTCAAAACTTTTCCTCTTTCACACAATGCCGTGAAGAGATCTTCCAGCTCTGTTAGGTGCTGTCTAACAAGAACTCCAGGTACTAACTTTGTATTATAAAACCTGGAAGTTAGAGAATACTTAGACCCTGCAGTGAGGCTTACATACACTTTGCCAACATTCACGAGGCGTGTTAAAGTCCCGAAAATGCATTAGCTGGTCATCTTTCACAGCCAGGAAGAGCAGCATGGCCCGTCGTGTTACTCTTGCTACCGCAGCTGCATCCTGTGGGAGGTCTAGAGGATCTGTAAACTCACCCCAGATGCCTTCTCCCTGGAGAAATCGCTCCATTTTTGCCACCCAGGCCAGGTAATTCATGCCATTCAGCCTCATTAGAGGCAGGCCACCAGCTATTCCCTGCACCATGGCAATTCAGCTTCCCAGCAGCACAAACTTTAAAAACACACCAGCTAGCTTGCATCATAAATCAAAAACTTGCCTCGAGAACAAAACCTGGCTCCTGGCAGCTGAGCCTTGGCGCAGCGGAAACGGGCACTGGCCCATAACCTGTTGAGAAAAACCAGAGTGCTAGCTGAAAATCAGCAGGATCCACAAATAGGCTTGCTTGGGAAAAGCAACAGCAGAGCCCCATTGTGCTGACAGGAAAAAACACCAGCCACTCAGCCTTGGGTCTAATTAACTACTTAGCTTTATTGAAGGCATAAAACATAAAACAGACATCTAAGTGGTTTCCATGTCTCCACAGAAAGCTCAGAGCATCAGAGCAGAATAACTGAAAAAAGTAACAGACTAAAGGCAACTAACAGGAAAACCTTTGTCAGACAGCTTCTTTTGTAGTACTGCATAAACATCAGATCAATAACATGTTCACAGCTGCATATAGCCAAAACATCATATAAAGACATAACACACAGCTGCACAGCTGCACAATCTGGGAGGAAGCAAATATGCTTTGAGAGCAAAACTAAAACTTCCTTCTCAGCCTCAATTCCTGGGTCACACTGACCCTGCTGTGAACAGAAAATTACTTACAACTTGGGTTGCTATGGTGACAAGTGCAGCAACAAGACCTCTTAACTCATTCCTCACTGCTCAGGCCAGTCACCTGAGGCAGTGTATGTCAATAGGATTATCACAGCAATTAAATCTACAGAAAACTCCTAATGAAATTCTTCATGAATTTCAGGAGTTTTATTCACTTTCTACTTCTCAGAATCAGTAACCTCAGCAGAGCTTAATGATTTCATACAAACATTGAAAGTGAAAAACCTTTCAGATTCTCATAAAAATTTACAGCCAGTTACGAAAAAAGAACTTAAACAAACTATAATCAATTTAAAACCAGGGAAATCCTCTGGCCCAGATGGGTTCACTGAGAAGTTTTACAAACTTTGCTACAATGATGTGGCTCCCCGCTTGATAGACCTTTTTAATGAAATTTTGAAAAAAGGAACTCATCCACAATCTTGGAAAAGATCCAGGATTATTCCAGTTCCAAAAATATACATGAAACATACCCACTACCATCAGCATTTAGACCTATAGCACTTATAAATCCCTTAGGAAAGAATCATTCTCTTGGGAGGGATGGACAAGGTCTTGGTACATCCACTAGAAGGTTATCGGACATGTTCCCACCAAACATGCTTGTCAAACTGATACGACCAAGGGAAGAGATGTTCTTAAGAGCCCAGCCCAGGAATGCTTGTCTAGAAAAATCCAGGCCACTGGACAACCTGGGCTTGAGCAATATAGGGCTGACATGTCAGAACCAGCATTTCTAATTGTACCTGGTTGCAAGGTAGCTGGAGCTGTTGTAACAAGGGAGTCAGATAGTTCTAACAACCCACCCCAGTCAATAGTTGGCTGCAGCTTTTTTAGACAGCTGAACTTTCCAGCAGTTTGCTGAGGGAAGCACCATGTATAGCATGATACAATAATCCAGCTGGGATGGAACTAGCGCATGTATCAGACACATTTTGGAAGAGCTAACAAAGCAACTTCTTGACTATGTTGGCTTTCCCTATAAAAGGATGAATAACAATGGGGGAGTTAACCAGCCATAAGAGAAAACAGACACACCTCAGTTCTATTCTCTCTGTATCCAAAAATCTCAAAGCATTGCACATGAATTATTCTGTGGAGAAAAGCATAGGTGGTGTGTTTGTGTGTGGGGGGGGAAGCCATTTTCTGTACAGAAAACAGATGTTTTGCACAAAAGAACTGGTTTTTCTCTGCAGAATGATGCCTCTACAACACTCTGAGACAGTTGAATATTGTACAAAATTCTTGCTGACCCATTCATCTTTCTAATGGGATTTCCTGACTTTAGGAAAATTCATTTTCATCTAGTAGATTAATAATTGTGAATATTATTTCCAGCAGTATAAAGGGCACAGCTGTGTTAACTAGCTTTAACTTTAAAAACGCACTCCTGGCCACCACAGAAACTTGGACCTCTGGGTTCAGGACTCAGTGTAGGAATGCGCCCCCACTGCTCAGCTGGATCTTTGGGTGGAATGGAGCCCTATCCAGCACAGACTAAATCCCTGTTTCTTTATCTTCGTTTAGACTAGATTGTGTTTTGTGTGATTTCTTCAGCTGCAGATAAAAGTTTGGTTCTATTTCTATAAACACCCTTCATTTCCGATGGTGAAATGTATCCCATACCATTAATGTTCAATTTTTTTTTCAACAGAAATAAAACTGAAAGGCTTGGATCTTGGTGGGGCACTGAATATGGACATTTTTTCTCCCTCTGGAACTTGTTCTTTTTACAGGACTGCCCAATATAGCCTTATGCTAGAGGTTTCCTGTTTGCAGTGCAGTGCAGTGCTCTGCTTTCAGGCTGGTCAATACCTGGGCAATTTTACCACTACCATGACCAAAATGACCAGTACTTGGTCCTGGTGTGTTCTGTGAAGCTACAAGCCCAACTGCCCATATCACTGCCTGGCTGTCTACTTCCATCATCCCTTTCCTCCTGCATCAACATGCCATCAAAACTTTTTGTTCCATTAGCTTTAAACCTGATCAAGGCCGTGTAATTGTGTGCACATTTTTCAAATGGGTGCATTTCTGGATACCTTAATGGATGTCATTTCATCTATATCTTCCTCTTCGACATCTGATCAATCACCAGTTTTGAAATCTACTACAACACTATAGATATCAAAGACAGTTTTAGTACCATACTCAGAATCTCCTTTATCCTCCTGCCCTTTGGTGCAGGAAACAAAGGTTCGTGTTAGTTAGAAATACCTAACATCCGAAGAAGCTCAAATCTTGTGAAGGCTGAAAGTCATTCCAAATAATCTTTATCCTATACTTCCACACAGCCAAAGAGGAAATAAGAAGTGGCTGTAGAGGAAAGTTGTTGTAATTTTTATAAGCTTAAGTAAAGACATATCCAATATCTCCTTAAGGTAGCTTTGGCCTGTGCCATTGGTTGCACAATGGTCTGGCTGATAGGGCACTCAACACCTGGACAACCTCTTCCCCACAACCAGAAATGATTCTGGTTAGCTATGGGGGATTTGGGGAAGATGCCATGCAACCTATCCATGCCCCCATCTGGCAGCTGCCTCTGTCATTCATGGGATGCTGCATTAGTATATTAGCAGATTGTTCTGCTCTTCTGCTTTTAAATAAGATCATGGTCTATGTATTTTTGTGCACGTCTTTGAAACATGTTAGTAGAAGTAGGCCCATACCAGACTGCTGAGAATCACAAGTAGGAGAATGATGTTAAATTCACCTCCTGCTTCTGTGCTTCCAATAGGAATCTAGGACACTGATGGGGCAGCAGAAAGATTCACTAGATAGTCTTTTGTCTGATCCAGTATTGTATGGGTCCTTTTATATTCTTAGATCATCAAGAATTCTCGGATATCCTCTAGAAAGATTTCACTATCTATCAAAGATCAATGAGAATAGTAACCTCCATTGATTAGAAGGAAATTATAAGGGAAAAAAAAGAAAATCTGATGAGATGTTAAATGGATTCCTGTGCTTTGAAGGACCATGGAATACCATAAAATAAAATCCGAGTCCCTTTCCTTTACTAATTCTTTCTTCTCTTCCTTGTCGGCTATTCACCAAGCTTCTCTGAATGTCTGCAGGAACGGCACTTAATCTGCAGCTACTACTGTCACTCGGATTGTTCCAGATTCTATTCCCCTTCCAATAAGATTGAATAGGCCTTTCTTAGTGCTAATCACTGAATCCAGCAGCAGGTCCATCTTATTCATGGGGAGAATTACAAATCCTAATGAGAACCGAATATATAACTAGTGTTTTGGTCATAACATGCAGAATATAATGCTGCCTAAATGAAAAATAAATAAGTCAAAATAACAAGTGTCATTTACTGAACTGGAAGTGTCACTATCATGTTGTTAAACAAATCAAACACTGATTACATAGGACTCTTGACAAAGATGTCAGGAGGAGGGGGCATCTGTTTCCTTACTTGGGTTTCATGAATGCCTGTCCAGTCCATGAAAATTGCTCTTTTTCAACTCAAACAATAAAGTCCGTTAGGCCCTTTTCACTCGCGGGCAGTGGAAAGGGGCAAGCCACGCCAAAACGGGACTTACCTTGTTCCGTAGCCGCACAGAGCATCGCGTTTTGCTGCTCCACATATTTTCAGCATCCGGCGGCGTCCGTGGTGCTCGGGAGCCCCCAAAATGGCGGATTTTGACTCGCGGAGCCTCTCCACCAATCAGAGAAGCTCACCAGCCAGAAATCCCGCCCCCCGTCCGATTTGCAAAGACGCCCTTTCGTGTGTCCGCAAATACACACGGGCGCTGCGACGGGGATGGATGCCCCGTGCCTTTGAAAAACCACATAAAATGTGTTTTTCCAAAAGCACGCGGCACCACCACTTGCAGGCGCCTGACCGCGGATTGACGTGTGGATTTACTCACGAGTAATCCACCCCAATTTGCGTAACAATGTAGACGACCTCCGTGGAGGTCGATCTACACTTTTTTTAACCCCATGTGAAAAGGGCCTTAGTTAACTCCATGTGAGTCAATGTAATACAATGCAGAGACTACAGTACATAAGATCAAGAATGTGTTAGTGTAAGCAGGCTTAGGGGGTGGCATGGTTCAGTTGTCAGACCACAGAGGCCTTTTCCCAGGGCTAACATTCAGATGAGTACTATGAAGGGAGGGAATGCTTCTTTGCATCAAAATCTGCTTCACACATCTTCTGTCATCCTCATGCTACATAGTTTCTCTTTCAAAAGTACCACATTCTTATTTGATCTTATTTGATCTACTGAAATATTTTCTTTTAAGGGCACTATATAATTCGTTAGCTGTCTTCTACTTAATTACTAATGGGCTGTCATTGTCTTCTATACAGGAATATATTATTATTAAAGCTTTTGCTTCTTTTGTTTTATATTCATCCCGTTCTAACTTATTTTCAGGCATGTCTTGATCTATAACATTTAAACTATCCTGCACTTGTAGAGAAACTCTTAATCTTGCATCTCACATTCTAAAAATTATCCCAATTTAACTTTGGGATTACAAATAAGCCATTGTTAGTACTTAATCCTGTTGTAATATCAGAGTAGGTTTAAACTTTTTCTGTATGAGCTAACATAATCTTTCAGTTTTTAAAACTTTGTCAGAAAAATTCCTCTGCTCGAGTAAAAGGATTTGATTACGCAAAAAATATCTTGCCATCAAAAATTGTTCTGTTCAATACTTATAGCCAAAAGGCAAATGCAACACAAGTTTACCAAAACTCATCTTCCTCACTGGGTAAAAAAGAAAATTTGAGAAAAATTCCAAGCTCAAAAATAACTTTCTTTTGTTTTCTGTTCAAAAAGTTTGAACCGAAGGACCAATGGCAACAGCAGAGCAAATGAGCTCACTAAAGAAAGCTCACTAAAGAAAACACTACTCTTGGATCACTCCTGAGTTCTATCCAGCCTTGCTGCCACTGTGTCTGGTGAGCCATCCCCTCAGTCCTATGTACTGAGACTCCATATCCATGAACTCAGTCTTCAAACTTCTTCAGGACTATGAGACAGGTGTCATATCACCCATTTCCCCTGAAAATCCCTATTTCCAATTCTTCCATTAGCTGTGTGATTGTGGTGTCTTTACTGTTTGTTTGTCTTTCAACAAAAACATCATTAATGCTATTTTAAAACTGTCTGACTGCTTGACTGACCTGACCCCGTAGATGCTGGGCTGCAAGATCCTGCTGCGTTACCCTGCCTCTCGCTAGCTTTAGTGAGTGCTCCAGCTAATTTTCCCCAATTTTGCGTTACTGTGGTTTGGTTATTTGGGCGCCCTTCCCAGGACTCCCAGAGAACAGGGTAACAGCGCCTTGATACGGAGCCTCAGTGATAGAAAAAGTGACCAGTGGACTTAGCACCTTGGCCATCCACAAATCTTTTATCAATATTTGTTCTTTTTGGATCAGTTCATCGTGTTTAATGGTCATTGGAGAACATGCATTTCTCAACACTCTCCCACCCTATAAAAGAAAGCCCCATGCGAAGGGCAGAGCGTAACTTGTTCTGCAAGAACGCGTCTCTGAATGTGAGTATTATTTTTTTCTCTTTCTGCTTTGGTATAAGAGGTTTTCCTCTTTGAATTGTCTGTAATTGGTCAGATTGGATCACAAGATTGACACAAAATGTGATCAAGTAGAGTTGGCAAAAATATCATAGTATGCCTCTACTAGAACATCCTCAACATGCATCTCAGCAGAGTTATTCTGAGTGGTGGGGAGCCCACTGTATTTACACTCAGAGACATCAGGAGTGGGGTCATTGTTACCGTGTATGATGGAGGTCCCGGGAGGGGTGTCCAAATTACCAAATAAAAACACAAGATGGGGGAAATTAGACTCAAGCACTCTCTTAAACTAGCGAGAGGCAGGGTAACTTTAGTTGGGATCTTTTAACCCTATGTCTACAGCGTCGGGTCAGTGAGCGATTAGACAGTTTTTAAGGCAACAAATAATAGTTTTATTGGGAAGAAACAACACAGAAGACACAACATACACTAACTAACTGAGAAATAGAAATGGAGAGTTTCGGGGGAATGGGTAATATGACACCTTTTCTCGTAGTCCTGGAGAGGAATGGAGGTTGAGGGGAGGAAACTCAGCGTGGTCCGCTGAAGGGAACTCTTCAGACGAACCAACAGCAAGGTGGGATGGAAGTTCAGAGCAATCCAAGGAGCCCTCGGATTAACTGCCGTGCCTATTATGTGCTTGTCCGGTGGCCCTTGCAAACACGTGGAGTAGGGTGGCAGAGAAAGGTCAAATAGAGGCCAAATTATTTGATATCAAGAGATATCTAGTGCTCTCACCAGACATAGCATAACCGTAGTAACAATCCCCTTCAAAAAATGGGAGATATTGGGACAATGTCGAGCTTTTTTCCAATTAAACATTTAAAACCAAATTTAGAGCCGAGTAGAGGTCTACTGTTTCAGAGTCGCATTACTCCAGGGATAGACGGGTTTGTGCATGACTACTAACTAGTAAAAACAGTCCCTATCTGACCAAAATCCTAAACCTAACTACATACATACAGACAAACATAGAATAGCAAATTAACAGTAAATGGTAAGCAATGAACCGAGAAGTCCTCCCACCAATGGAGAGAAGCAAAACGGCAATGCAATAACAGAAAAAGCAATGAAATACTGTGAATCTGGTGGAAAGCAGCAAAAAGAAGTAGTCCAGTGGAGAATGGGCACTGGGAATAATCCAAAATGGCAAACAGTTCTGCATGGGTACTGGAGCAAAAGTTCGTGGTCCGGGGGAGGTGAGGTGCACGCAAAAGTCTCTGCACCCCCTCGGGTACAGGAAAAGTTCGATGACTGGAGCAAATAAATCCAAGTTGGAATGGAACGTCCAAGTCCGTAGTCGAGCTAGCCCAGGCATGCTAGCTCTTTGCAAAATGTGGCTTGCAGGAGCGGCAAGTGGAATAGTCCAAGCAGCAGGAAAATCGGTTGTCCATGGAGAAAAATGGCAAACAGTTTGCAAAGTCCGTTGGGGAACGGCTGGATCTGGGTCCCCAACTGCAGTAACAGGAACAAGAAGTCGTCTCGGGCTGGCCCTTCGACGGGAATGCTGGTTCCTCGGCACACACACACACCCATGGTACCCGGAGGTGTGGACACGTCCAGGAATGGTCTCGGTTACTGGAACCTGTGACCTATGGCTCATAGAAGGAAGACTGACACAGATTACATCCAATACAGTGAACAAATGCAAATGAATGGCATGGAGCCTGCCAGGAACTGAATTCGAGTCATGAAGACTGGGGATGATGGGAGCCTCAGTGGAGCTGTTAACAAAATGCCAGGCAAGGTTAATAACATGGACGAGACAGGGGTGACTGCCCCAGACCTTGGTCACTGTAAGGTGGAAAGCAGTCTGACTGCACCTCAGTAGAGGGGGCCTCCATGCGAGGGGTACCATCCGGGGTGGACTGGGCCTGCAAATCGTGCTTGCTCAAGTATTTCACCAGAGTGGACTCTGTTTTGAACAATTACAGATAAGTTGCTCCTGCTGGACACTTTGATGTGGACTAGGCCTGCAGAGCTCTGGAATAACAGGAGCCGAGGCGTGGAACAAATATTGTGATGTAATATGAGCGGATTTGTAATGCAATCCTTGCTCACGCAGAAGCTCAGGCCCACGAACTAGGTTAAACTCTGGTCCTTGGTTGGACTCTGGCCTTCGCCTGGAGGTGGAGGCTCCCAAAATGGTGGAAAGAAAGACTTAACAAATCAAAGACAAGCGAGTGTATGCTTGCCAGTTGCCAGAGTGGATGCTGACTCTCCCGGAGATTGTCCTGGATGGTGGGACTTACATACACAAATGTTCTATTAACATATGCAAATTGGGAGCCAGGCATCCTCGCTAATTGTGTGGTTCTCCAACCCTTATGGGGCATCGGAGGCATGTTCCAAATTTAGGAGGACAAGGCCGAATCACATGGGGAGTGGAATGGTGACTCGATTGTTCTCACCCTAACAATCTGGACTTGCAGGGGGGAAAGGAGAGAGGTTTCTGGAAGGGGGAAGATAATCCGGTTGGTGGACCGGAACTCCAGAGTCAGACCTGGTTCCGCTGAGAGGAAGCCACCTTTGGCTTGCCCTTTCATCCCCAAGAACGCCTTGCACAAGACCATCCCTCAGTGTGAGAGATGGCAGGCACTCCAGCCTGACTCACATTCCTTCCTCAGAGTGCCCGGGCTGACTCTGTAGACCCGATCCATCTCAGAGGTTGCAGGGAGACCTCAGGTCAGTCAGTCCATTGGTCTCCCACCCAAAAGCGGTTACAAAGACAGACTAAACTAAACTACAACACTAAGACCAAATGAACTACCAAACTACAGGAGGAACTATTTATAGTTATTGGGATCTAGGGAGAGGGTCGCTACTCCACCTCTGCTCCATGCAAACAGGGGCCATTCAACCATTGTCAACCACCTCATAGATCGAGACAAACTTCTCTGACAAGTTGATGGCCGGCACTTCCCAGTAATTCAAAGACACTTGGGGGCAATTACACTCACGGGAACCTTCCTGGTGCCCTCCTCACAAAGCTCAACTTCCACAATTCCCTTTGGCTCGACTGGCTGGCCTTTCCAATCTTTTAGATGGGAGACGTGGAAAAACTTGAGCCAGTCTCCTCTCCTTCTCAGTATCCTGACCTGATAAACAGCGGGGGAGACCTGCTTCACAATAGGGACAGGTCCCACCCACTTGGCAGCAAGGGAGTGTTTGTCCTTATAGAAGTTTCTATAAAGGACTAACTGCCCTTCCTCCCACTGGCAGGGGTGGTGGACCCATCCTAGCCTTTTATCCATTTTCTGAAGGTTTTTGCCAAGCTGGGCAGCAACCTGCTGGTGTACTTGCCCAAGATGGCTGACCAAATTTCTGACCCACTCGTTGTTAAGAACCACCAGTTCCAACTCGGAGGGGAGACTGGTGTTGATCCAGAATGCTTCGGGCAGCATCATCTTCTGCCCTGTCATTACCATATGCGGTGTGAAGCCATGGGATGCTACTGTTCCTCAAAAGGCCATTAAGATGATGGGCAGCTTTGTGTACCAGTCTTTTGCCAGAGGAACATACCATTTTCAGAAGGACTTCCTTCAGAGAGTGGTTCTTCCTCTTGACTTGTTCTGAACTCTGAGGGTGATGGGCGATGTGAAAGCGCTGGCGAATGCCCAGTGCCTTGCACAGCTCTTGGGTGACTTCACCAATGAAGTGCAGCCCCGAGTTTGAGTCAAGCACACGTGGCACTCCCTACCTAGCCCAGATATTATTGAAGAGCAAGCGCGCCGCCGTGCTCGCAGTGCCGTCTCTGCAAGGGAAGGCCTCGATCCACTTGGAGAAGGGATCGATGACCATCAAGCAATACTTGTTGCCATGCGAGGTTGCAGGCAACGGACCTATAAACTCTACCTGAATGCTTGACCAGGGACCCTTGATACGCTGATGCTGGATGGGTGCCTTGGGACCGGAGGGGTCAGCGTTGACCATGGCGCAAGCTAAACAGTTGTCCACCCATTGGTCGACATCCTGCTTAACTCGCGGCCACCACCCGGTGTCCCGAACCCGATCCAACATCACGTCACGACCTCGGTGTCCCTGCTCATGGACAAACTGAATTATGTTGCTAGGGAGGTCCTGGGGTACGATCCAGTGGCACTGGCTGCTGGTATCAATAGCCCAGTACACACCATCTAACTGGGAGATCTTGAACCGACCCGACTCGTCTGAGCCCTTCCTGGCCAACTCCAAAATCTCGGAATCCCCTTTCTGTAACACCCCTAGATCAAACATGGGGGGCACTAACAATTCCTTAGGCTTTACTTTAATGGTGGCGATGGGAGCCCCATCGTCCAGTAACACGGCATCACGAGCAATAGTGTCTGCCCTGTTGTTCCAAATGCAGGTAACTGTGTCCCTTTTCTGGTGTCCTCTGACATGAGCTACCCAAGTAGGGACGACCCGTTCCTGAATCTGGGCTGCAATATGGACCCATTTCTCTAGATGGACTATGGGCTTCCCATCAGATGTTTTAAGATCATTTTGGATCCAGATCGGTAACCAGACAGTTGCAGCCTTTGCCGTCCAGTCAGAGTCAGTATAGATTGTCAAGGGGCAGTCAAGCGGCTCATGCTCCAAAATAGCTTTCAGAGCCTCTACCTCCGCTGCTTGGCTAGAGTGTGGCTGGGCTTTCCCCTGTAGGGTGAAGGAGTCTGTGACCCGGATCGCTCCATAGCCTGTCCATGGGCTACAGTCCACGTGCATGGATGACCCGTCACAGAACCAACAGACAAAGCCCTGTAACTGAGCTTCCTCAAGGAAGGCTCCCCATTCCACTGGCCAATCATTAATATGCAAAGGTGGTAAAGGACACTCATGCGTGGCTCCGGTCACAACTAGACCATAGGGAGCTGGTGGGTCCTGCTGCTGTTTCTGAAAATCTACCCCATGCGACACCAAGGTAACAGTCCAGTTGGCAATCCGGGTGTTAGACACCTGGCCATTCTAGAGCTCACCGAAAAGGATATACTTAAGCAGCATGTGGGGGGTCTGGACAATCACACGGGCATCTCCAATCATGAACTCCCAGTGTGTTAGAGCCCAGATAAGAGCGAGAAAGGTTTTCTCACAAGGACTATATTTGATCTCAGGTGGATCCAGATTTCTGGAAGCATAAGCAATCACATGCTGAGTGCCATGTTGTAGTTGCGATAGGACCGCTCCTATGTTCCTGTCAGAGGTGGCTAACTGAATAAGGGCGGGCTTAGCCATGTTAGGATGCACCAGAGCTGGCACTTCCATTAAGTATTCCTTAAGCTGTGCAAATGCCTGCTGTTGTGCGGGTCCCCAGTTCCACTCGGCGTTCTTCTTTAGTAGGGCATAAAGAGGCTTTGCCTAGGTGGTGAAAGACTCGATAAAGTCCCTAGAAAAGTTGAACGTCCTGAGGAGGGAGAGTAGGGAATGCACGTCTGTGGGGGCTGGCAACTTCGAGATCACCTCTACCCACTGCGCATCTGGAGTGTGACCCTCAGTGCCTAAACAAAGACCCAAATATTTCACCTCAGTGGACACCAGCTGGGCTTTTTCCCTGTTAGCCTTGAAGTCCATGTCTCGAATGATTGCTAACACTTCTTCCGTGACTTCCCGGATCCTTTCCTCTGTAGCAGAGTGAACCAAAATGTCATCCATGTAGGATAGGATGTGGGACCTTGAAGCTGGTTGCAGCTTGTTCCACATCCTACCCACGTGCGCGTGGCAAATGCTTGGGCTAGAATGGAAGCCCTGGGATGTGCGCTTAAACACATACTGTTGGCCCTTGAACATGAAGGCAAATTTATATCAACACGCCTCGTGTAACAGGATGGAATTGAAAACATTTGCTAAGTCTATAACACTGTAATATTTGGCTCCTGCCATAATGGCGGACAGGATCTCATTGTACTTTGTCACAACTGGCACAATGAGAGGAGTTACAAAGTTCAAAGCCCTGAAATCTACAGTCATCCTCCATGTTTTGCTATCGGATTTCAAAACTGGCCATAAAGGCGTGTTGCAAATCGATTGCATAGGGGTTATTACGTCCCACTGGAGGAGCCCCTCCATGGTTTTCCCTATGCCCTCTTCGGCTTCAACAGGGTATTTATACTGCTTCTGAGGCGGGGGATCTCGGCCCTCTATCAGGACACAAGCCTCCTTTACAGTCCCGCACCCTATTTTGTCTTTAATGCAGACCTCTGGGAAAGCTTTTACCCAGGGGTCGCTAGTTACACAACAAACAGGAGCGGGGGCATTAATAGCAGCGCAGCGATGCACTGCCGATATTTCCTCAGGTCCCTGATCTAGCTTCCACAGAAACCCATTCGTGTAGTCAACAGTGAGCTTGTTTCCCTGTAGGAAGCCGATGCCCAGGAGGCCATCATCCTTGCCATGGTTCTCACAGGCCCAAAGCTGAAAATGGAACATTTCTATGGACATCAGTATGTCCTTCCAAACTCGGGCAAGGTGACCCTCCCTGCCGTATCCAGAGAGCAGGACACGTTCGGGTGTAGGTTCACCATATTTCACCAATTTAGGGTACAGCACATTCAGTGCCACACCGGAATCCACTAACAGGGTGGCAGGAGATTTTCCTCCCTCAGTCCCAATGCCTGCCTGCACCCAGAATCTTCCCCACTTGTCCAACCGCAACTTGGCCCCAACGTTGCAGGGAAGCTTCCTGGACCGAGGGCCTCCCTATTCCTGAAATTCTGCAGTCGGGCGATGTCTAGCTGGGGGTGTGCTGTTCATCACGGCCTGGACTGACAGGGCACCACTTCCTGCAAACTGTTTCTCAAGAGCCTCTAAAAGCTCTGCTGTGGGCCGCTTGTCGAATTGGGACATGTCCAATCTGAACTTTCGTAACAAACTCCAAATTTTGGCCCTGACTGAGGGGAGCATCTGGACCCTGGGATCTTGCCCGTCAGCGGTCTCCTTGGGGGGGCAGACTCAGAGGGCTGTTTGGTGGCAGTGGGCTGACTGCGGGAGTCCCTTCCCTGCCACTGTCTGTCCTGTCTGGGAGTGGGGCGCGAGTTCCAATTCCCTCTGGGAGTGGAATTTGGCACGGACTTCCTGTACTGGGAATGGGGACCATAATTGGAGTATGTGACCTCTGCTATGGGTTCCCAATTCCCGGTGTCTCTTTTTTGGGCCTTGATGGGGGGTCTAAGGGAATTGGCCTCAAGCAACAGGTCAGCAATCCTGTGGAGGTTGTTCCCAAATTCATCCCACGGTGCGTGGCCAGATCCACCAGACCGAGGGCCATCGTCGTTTCGTGGTTCAAGCCTCCATATAATAGAGACTTGAACTCCACAGTGAAGAAGCTGTACCCGTGGGCAGTCAAGGGGACCTTCTCAGCCAGAATCTTGAGCAGCTGGTTCCGTGTCACGTAAGCCTCAGGGTTCTCACGAGGACCCTGTTGCTTCATAACATAGAGCACACTAGCATTCTGACCGGGCCAAAGGATCTTCACTACCTCCCTCATCCAGTCATGCGCCTTGAGCCTAACCAGGCTGCGAGCTACCACAGCTGATTCAAGGGTAGGGAGCTCAGATGGGGACATGCAAAGGTGGGCCAATTGGGTCAGGTCCTGGCCATTGGCTGTCGGGTGAGAGTGTATCACTACGTTCAACCACATGATACCGGTTGACCAAGTTAGAGGACCTAATTGGTCGGCAATAGCTTTTGCCTCAGTGGTGCGCCAGGGGACCCTAGTCTCAGTGACCTGTGTCTCCTGTGTCTCTGCTCTCTCAGAGTTGCCATCTCCGGTTGGGACGGTCCTGTGCATCATGGACCGCGTCTCAACTGGATGGACTGGGACCTTAGGGTCACTCCAATCAGGATTAACGGGAGGGGAGGCCAGAGCTTCCTCCAGCAGGGGCTTCCCGGACAAATCCTGGGCAAATGAGGGGAGCAACTCCAGGCACACAGCCAATATCAGGGCCTTGCGTGTTTGGAGCTGACTCTCTAGTGCGGCAATTTGCTTATGGCAGGCCGTGTGACTAACAGCCTGGTGCTGTTCTTTAACCTGCCCAACCATGAATTTCACCACAGCTCAGGCATGATCCAGCTCAGCCTCTAAGGCATGGGCTTTCTCCTCCCAAGTCTGGGTTACTAACATGAGGTCACTCAATTTCTGGGTGGAGGCTTGAGCAACAGATGCGAAAGTTACCTTGTCTGCCTGCAATGCCTCAATTTCGGCCTGAAGCCAGGTGTTCTCCTTCTCTACTGCTGCCAGCCTACCCCGGGTCTCAACTAGGGTGCAGCTAGCATCTCTGGCCACAAGCCAAAGTCCCCATGCGGCCAGCGCATCCTTCGCTTGTCTGAATGGGTTCTTTGGCTTATGCGCCAGGGCGTAAGCTTCTCGGAGGGAGGTAAAGGGATCTGCCGTCTGGAAGACAGAGTCCTTCCAGGGGCATTTTCTTTTACTCAATACCCATTTTTCCAATTTCTCATGGACCTCTTCCTCACAAATGAGGTCCTTTACCGCAACTGGGCTCTCCTTAATCATACTACACTAAATACAATACCACAAATAGCACAACCACAAACTACGGGACCAGGAACTGGAGTGACAGTTAGGACCACCTAGGCCCCTTGGGGGAACTTGGGAAACCAACTTTCTGGAATTTATTCCTAGGAAAGAGGGACGGGAACCAAACTCCAGCCTGCCCAAGTAAAGTCGCTCTGCTACACCCAGGTCCGGCTTTGCACCTCGACAGTATAGGGGACAAGAGGACGAGGAAACAGTTGGCAGATAGGGAGGTCACCTAGACCCAGGGAATGCCTACAGGAGTACTCGCCTGCCTGCGGGGGGGGATAACGAACTCAAGGGAACTTACAACACCACCTGGCCAAGCAGCTGGGAAGAGGGGTAAGGAACCAAAACCAAATCATCCCTAACTGGTTTTCTGGGTGAGGGATACCTTCCTACACCACGGGCTACACCGTTAAACCCCAAGACTAAGTCGGGACTCACCACCCAATCCTAGTCGGCTAGCCAAATCTCACTCGCAAATTCTGAGAAGCCGGGACTCACACCTGAGTCTCCTCCAACACCAACAAAGCCAAAACTCAAGGGGGGGGAACACAATGGAAAGAGCACAAGGGGGGTTGCTCCTTCCGTAAAGTGCTTCTGCGTGCCTTGCTGCTAAGATGTTGAATGCGTGTAGACTGTTCCTCACGTGCTAGGCCTAAAGCAGGTAAAATCCCAGCCCACGATAGACCCAAGGTGGGGAGGTGATTCCCAGGACAAGACAAGAAGAGGGGTACAGATTACCGCCAGATAGAACTAGCTTACACACAGACACAAAACACATGCACTAACCTGCCTAACAGCGAACTAAAACAGCTCTACTGACCTTTCCCTAGGTCAGCACTGCTCGATTTGAAGAGGTTTGTGACTCCTTCTCAAACTGGGGGTACCGGGGTTGCCCGCATGGCTCCACCACTCTGTTACCCAGCATGTTGGGGGTCATGGGAGGGGTGCCCAAATTACCAAATAAAAACACAAGAGGGGGGAAATTAGACTCGAGCACTCTCCTAAGCTAGAGAGAGACAGGGTAACTTTAGCTGGGATCTTTTAACCCTATTTCTACAGTGTAGGGTCAGAGAGCGGTTAGACAGTTTTTAAGGCAACAAATAATAGTTTTATTGGGAACAAACAACACAAAAGACACAACATACACTAACTAACTGAGAAATAGAAATGGAGAGTTTGAGGGTAATGGGTAATACGACACCTTTTCTCGTAGTCCTGGAGAAGAATGGAGGTTGAGGGGAGGAAACTCAGCATGGTCCGCTGAGGGGAACTCTTCAGATGAACAGACAGCAAGCTGGGATGGAAGTCCACAGCAATCCAAGGAGCCCATGGATTTGGGGACTTTTTATAGGGTGGACTGTGCCTACAGGTCATGCCATGCTCGGCAAGAACAAAGGAAATTTGGAGCGGGACAAAAGCGTTGGAAAAGGTCAGGTTTTACATGATGAGCTTAGCACTGGATGACAATAATATGACCAGTATGCAAATGGTCCAAGATAAAGGACTGGCTCGGCACTCAGCCGGGCGTCTTTGTGTAAAGTCGTGCTGAACAAGGCAGGTTTGCAAGAAGGAAAGATCTGGTTAATTTGCCCCCCTCTCGCAAGCCTCCTCTTTGAGCTAATTAATTCCCAACTTTTGCAAGGAGGCATTGACATCGCAGGATGGCCCTTCTGGCACCTACCTTTTTGGGGTTACACTGAGCAATGTGCCCGAGAACTGCAGTGCCTCATCCACCTTGAGCCGATCACGTCTGTGCCTGCTGAGTGGTGGTCATAGGGTTGGTTAGGCACTTTCCCTATATCACTGCCTGGATGGGAGTCTGATGATCTGAGGAAAGCAAGCGAGGACTGAGCTGCAACACTCTCTTTGCTTGGATCATGGCCATCACTTCTGGGGGGGGGTCACAGGTTTGGTTAGGTGCAAATAATCCTGATAACTCCTGCTGTGTTTTGGATCTTCACTTACATAAAATTTTGGAACAGCTATGTTCCACTCTACTTGTCTCAGAGATTAGTAAAAGAAGGACAGTTGCCAATAAGAATCTGACCAGAAACTCTCTGGGAGTGGAAACATCAAAAACATTTTCTGTATTTTCTATATTTTCTTTATTTATGACTGATTTGATCTGTGCTGAAGTTATAAACACTTGATTGGACTAACTGGACCGATTAAACTTACCAAGAAAACCCAGCTGAATACCTTGTCCATGTGTTGGTAACATCGTATTTACCAGAAAGAAATACAAGGAACTAGCAGATCCACTTTGCTCCTTCATTGTTTTAAGTAAATATAAAAATCAAATAAAATCACTTAGTTTTCTGTGCAAATGAAGAGGAAACCACAGTGAGTCACCAGAGTGACGGCTGTGAGTTGTTGCAGGGTAACTCATTGCCAGAACATACAGCTCTGGATTGGTCTTTAGACCTGAAAAGAGCAACAAATGAACCTGCTAATTTAAGATCTTCAGTCAGCCTAGCTGAAGAATTGAGGCTGGCAAAGCTTTGCAACTCAGAACACAAAGAACTTCTGGTTCAGTCAAATGTAGAAGATCATGAGAAACTCCTCAAAGATATATCACCTAAAATCCCAAATGTCTTACCAAGGATTAGCTATAACAACTTGGTTAATCAAAGAGAAAATGCAATGGAAGACATAGATGATATAAAAGATATAACCCCAAGAAAAGACTGGTTCACAATTATTTTATAACGAATTATCTCTTATGAAAAAGTTCTTACTGGGAAGTAACAGATTACTAACAGACTGAATTCTTTATAACTCAAGATAGAACCATAAGAGAGAGAAATGAAGTTAATAATAAAGCTAAAACTGAATCCCCACCTAAATATAGTAAAAATGATGGAGATCAGCAGGAAAAGGAGAACAAAGAAGACAAAGAGGCAGGGAAGCATAGGAAAAGGTCAAATCATAAGATCAATCATAACTGCAGAAAACGGAACATAAATAATCTTCATAAAAAGCAGGAAAAAAAACAAAGGAAGCTCACCTTATGGCTGAAAAAAAGAACCCTTCAAAACCTGATAGACATTTCTAAAAACACACTCTCCTAAAGCAACCCAAGAAACTACTCAAGAAAAAAAGAACAAAAAATCAAAGGAAAAGGTCCTACTTGAAGATCATCACCAACAGAAAGTGCCAAGTAGGAATCTGGCCTTGAACACTATTATTAATGATAAAACACAAGAACTGCTCTGTGAACGATGGCACCAAAAAATATCTCTATGGGGAGGGCACACAGGAAAAATGGAACCTTTGAAGCTAAGTGATCCCCCCCCAATTTTAAGGCACAGACGAATGACAGAACAATACCAACATGGAATTTAGTGCGTAATCCCAATAAATTGGTATTTATGAACTACCCAAGACCAAGGGATTTTCTTGAACAACCAGAACGTAGAAAAGATTTCCTTGACATTTTAGATGAAATTCTACAAGGAGCTTTGATCCCCTACTGATATTGCACAAATAGATTATTTGCATAACAATAGAAAAAGTTTACATGCTGTTGCTGCTTTTAAAGATCAAGATGTCATTAGTTTTATATTTAGAACAAAGGATCTCTTTTAGAAAGAAATAATTTGATTCTAACCATGTTGTTTGAAAATCATGCTCCCCCTTATAATATATTCAAAAATTTTGTAAAACCAGATAAAGCTAACCAACAGGCAAAGCTGAAAAATTTTAAAAAAAAAAATGTCAGAATTGGATCAGTCATCTTTGGAGCAGTCACTTACGTCATTGCCTCCAACCAGCCCTGTCTCTGAAACATTACAGGTAGTTTCATGCGGTGAGAATACATTTTCACCAGAGGAAATTATCCTTTTAAATTCTTATCAGGCTCTGCCATTGAAAGAACAATTGGAGATTGTGGGAAGACTTGATTCCTTATCCAATTACTTAAAAGAAATATATCTCCACAATATTGATAGGAATCCAGAAAAGAGTAACCCTAGACCAAAAGAAGCTCAACACGGTAACACCCAAAGGCACAAATCAGAGCTGGAAAACCATATTCAAAGAGATTTGAAGAATCCCAGCTGGCAGGACATGAGGTCTTTAGAAGACATGGAACTTGGCTGTTCTGCTGCCCCTTCTGTCCCCATGAGTCCTAAGCTGACTCTTATTAATTCTATCAATGCAAATGTTAGTAGTTTAACTTCAGACAAAGATAACTTGATCTGCTTAGATCAAAAAGAAAGAGAAGGCTCTGAACGAGATATACTAAGGGAATCAACAAAAGGAGGAGTAAACTTATTTAAGCGTTCTTATGTTAACTATGTATAAGGTTAGAATTGTATCATCCAATGTTAGAGGTCTCTGTTCAGCTTATGAGAAAGGGAAAATAATGAAATGTATTAAATATCTGCCACCCAATACTGTATTTTTACCGGAAACACATAGAAGGGAAACAAATCTAACTTTCCCCTCAAAATTTCTTAGAGACCTGATTGAAGTTTGGGGGGTTGGGAAAAGCTAAAAGTGCTGCTATCCTTTTGAACAAAGACTGTGCATTTCAAATAATACCATAAGGCATCGATCCTCACAGGAAAATTGTTGGAGAAAACATGCACATTCAGTACTTTCTATGCACCAAATGTTGGGCAAACAACATTTATAAATACCTACTTACAAAGTTTAGATGATGCTATTTAGGCAATGTTGCCTTTGATTAAAGAATAATAGGAAGGGTCTCCAATGATGTTTTAGACTATAATTTAGATAGATCAACATCTCATGAAAACATCCCACCTGGAACACCTTTTCTCTTGAAAGCAATAAATAAAGCAGGCTTAATTGATCCTTGGACATGTCTTAATCCAATTGTGAAGGATTACACCTATTTTTAAGCCACACATAAAACCTTTTGTTCATTGGATCATTTTGTTTTTACAAAAGCTTTACTAGAAAAAGTTCTAAATTCTACAATTTAACCAATCTTGCATTCTGATTGTGCTCCAATAACATTGGATTGGACACCGGTGTTACTGCAGGTTAGGCCTCCTTGGAGATAGCATAAAGATATCATTTTGATATCAATAATTTGGCTATCTTCCAACATCCCTCTCCACGTGTTTGATAGGCCCCCGGATAAGCACAGAACTAGACTCGGGCACGAAACGATGCCATATCCCAAGACAATACAGGCAGGCCAGAAATAGCCAGATCACTGCTTTAGGAGACATCTCCGTAAACAGCTTCATTATGTATGCACACTGTTTACAAAGGACTCCCTGCCTTGTACAGGTAACTTTGCAAGCTGAATACTCAAAGGCCAAGCACTGAGCATTTGCATACAGACTATCTCTTTGTCAATTCGGACTTAACTCAATCGTGCTAAATTTTGACCTTTCCAAAGCTTTGTCTTGCGCCTGAAACTCATTGTTTTCTCCAAGTACGGCATAGTCTGCAGTTACATTTCTCTCTATAAAAACTCCTGATTCCAAGACCTTCCTCGGATCGCTCCTGAGTTCCATCCCGCCTTGCTACCACTTTACTTGGCAAGCCTTCCCCTCGGTTCCAGTGGCTGAGACTGCACAACTTCGGACCTTTGCAGTGACCTGTCCGGGTTTCAGGACAGGTGTCGTATCACCCAATTCGACAATCCCTCTCAAAATCCTTCAATACCACTCCAACCTTTATTTTCTATAGTTATCTGAGTGTGTGTGTTGCATACACTGTTTGTCTGTATTTAATAAAAATCTCAATTATTCTTAAACTCCGGTTTGCTTCTTGACTTGGCCTGACCGTGTAGACATTGGGTAAAAGATTCTGCTGCGTTCCCCTGCCTCTCGCATTGCTAGCTTGTGCTCTCAGCTAATTTCCCCAAACTTAGTTAATTGTGAGCGCATTTAGGTGTCCCTCCCAGGACCCCCAGTAAACTGAGTAACACCGGTAACCAACAGATATACTCCAAAAACTTGGAGATTCAACTCCTCATTTTTGTTCCAAGATTCCCATAGAAAATATATTAAAAATACTATTGAGCATTTCTATTTGGAAGACAGATCTGGTCAGAGGCACTCTTGCGAGAAGCACTAAAATCAGTCTTTAGAGATCTTTTTACTTAAGAGGGCTCAAGATGTAAAAAAACAAACAAACTAGGGAATTATGCAGAAAGACTTTATTGGAAGCTATCATGCCATTAACAGACACTAATAAGAAAACACAAGCTCCATCCATATTGAAAAAAATTATGCCAGAAGACAAAAGAAATAAAAGAATTAGATGTATATAAAATACCAGTTTCCTTACAATGTAGTAAAGCTTCTTTTTATAAAAATAAGAACAAGAATTCTAAATTTAGAGCTAATATGGTTAAAAAAGAGATAGCAGGTAGGATTATCACAGTAATTAAATCTGCAGAAGAAAATTTAGCAATGAATCCTAATGAAATTCCTCATGAATTTCAGGAGTTTAATTCACTTTCTATTTCTCAGAATCGGTAACCTCAGCAGAACTTAATGATTTTATACAAACATTGAAAGTGGAAAAAACTTTCAGATTCTCATAAAAATTTACACCCATTAACGGAAAAGAACTTAAACAAACTCTCATGAAATTAAAGCCAGGGAAATCCTCAGGCCCAGATGGGTTCACTGGGGAGTATTACAAACTTCTTTATGATGATGTGGCTCTCCACTTGATAGATCTTTTTAGTGAAATTTTGAATAAAGGAACTCATCCACAGTCTTGGAAAAGATCCAGGATTATTCCAATTCCAAACACATACATGAAACATACCCTCTTCCATCAGCATTTAGACCTATAGTACTTATAAACTTGGATGTAAAACTTTGCACATTTATTTTGGCAAATGGAATTAACGGAATTATTATGAACTATATTGAACCAGATCAGACTGGATTTATACTTCCTACAAACTGTCCAATGCCATCCGCACGGTGCTTACTGTTATACATCATTCTTCAGTGTCAAAAATCTCAACACTCCTTTTATCTTTGGATGCACTCAAGGCACACCGGTTGGCGAACAGGGAGATTCGTGTTGCTTTGAGACAGGGCTTGGGTTACTACATCCCTCACGATGATATTGTTTTTAGTAAACCAGAACTCTATTGGCATGATGGAGTACATTTATCACCTGAGGGTAATGGGATATTCCTACGGGATCTACAAAAGGGGTTGGACTTGATTCTGAGGGGATGGGGGGATAAGGACTAAGCAGACGCTTGCCCTTATCCATGGCCGGCAGTGGGGGGGGATTTAGGTTCGGCGTGTACCTATGGCACCCCCCCTTGTGGGGTGTAGGATAAATCATATCCTTGGGGAGGGCCCTGGGATCACCCCACTTGCTGCGCAGCGGGGGGTGGGCCTCGGGGCTCGCCTTCCAGATAAGGGCTGGCCAAAAGCCATCATGCAACTTTAGCGGTTGGCTTTGGGGCCCGGTATTTCGCTCAACAGGCTTGGGGAGATGGTCAGGAGCGGCCTCTTGACCCTAGTCCGAGGATGCTGTATACCCCCCCTGTTTTTCCCCTCAGGTCTTTAAATGCAAGTTCAAGTTCATGTGCAAGTTGAAATTTAAGTTTAAGTTCAACCCTTGTTAAATAGGCATATTAATAAATTGCCCTAGTTCAACCCAAGCTCTGTCTGTGGTCTCGTTATTTCGTGAGTTGGGCGGCAATTTAATTCCTCAATTTATTTTTGATAACAAGAAACCTAGATTTGGAAACCCTACCAGGGTTTTTTTTTTTTTTAATTTTTTTTTATTTATATAACTGAATCACAAATACAAAACAAGAAAAAAAAATTAAACACCATGTGATATACATAATAGTGAATTAAAAAAAAATTTTTTTTCTTTTTCTTTTTTTCTCTTCTCTTAAGCAATACTAACTTTCATTGTTATTTTGCACCTTTACCCTTAAATTTATAAATCTGTTCAACTGTTATAAGTTCACATTTAATTCAATATTTTTCACATCCCCTTTAATCTATTTCTATTGTTAATTCTTTTAACTTTTTTTTTTAAAAAAACATTAACATCATTTATCCATTTAAATCTATAAATCACAAGTTTGACACACACACCTACTAAGAATTACAAAATATACAACATAAAAGAAAAACAAAACTAAAACTAAAAAATACCCACCCCCCAGAACCAACTTTTTATTTAATCCACTTTCCAAAATTGCCATTCTTCTTTTGACAGGGTAGTATTACTATCTCTTTTCAGAACTTTATCCAAAAATATTTTCCAAATTTCTTCAAAATCATTCCCTTTAACCAAACCTTTCATAAGCCTAATTCTACATGTTAGTTTATCATTAATTGCAATTTTCCACACTTCGTTATACCATTCCTCTATTTGAAATTTTTCATTTGCTTTCCATTTTTTTGCTATTATTAATCTCGCTGCAGTTAACAAATTTGTTATTAATTCTTTCTTTACTTGAGTACACTCAACCTTATCATATATAGACAACAATGCAATATTTGGACGTACTGGTATATCTGCTCCTATAATCTCTTTTATCTCTTTAAAAACCTTTTGCCAAAACTCCATTATCTTATTGCAATTCCACCACATATGCATATATGTACCAATTTCTTGACATCCTCTCCAACATAATCTTGAATATTTCTCATCTATTTGATTTAATTTCACTGGAGTCAAGTACCATTTCCACACTAATTTATAATAATTCTCTTTTATTCTTATTGATAATTTTTTTAAATGACGTTGTTTCCAAATTTTTCTCCATTCTTGTATATCTATATTTTGTACTATCTCTTCCTCCCACATTTTTCTAAGAAAATCCTCTTCTTGTTCTTTTGCTAATATTTTATATATTTCACTTGTAATACCTTTTAGTATTTCATTTTCTTGCATATTTTCTCTTTGAATAATAATTTGTTCAAATTTAGTATATTCTTTAAAATCCTTAACATATCTTTTCATACTCTTTGTCCATTGCTCTAATTGTATATAATTTAACCAGGATATTTTAGTTTCCTGCAATCTCTCTTTCATTCTATCTTTATTTATCATTATTTTCATCCAATCTTTTAATCTATAAATTTTTTGTTTTTTTATTTCTTTCTCTATTATTTCTCTTAAATTTATTGGAAATTTTTCCATCATCACTATCGGAGTTAATATTGATATATTCGGTAATAATTTTCTTTTATTTTTTTTCCATATTTCTATTATATTTTTTATAAAAGGATTTTCTATCTTCTCCATTTCTTTCTTTGAAAAATTCCTAAAAAATATATTTTCTAATTTTGTCTCAATATTCATATCTTCTATCTCTAACCGATCTAAATCACCCTTTCCTGAAACCCCCTCTATGATATGATTTGCATAATAATACCATTTTAAATTTGGAAGTCCCAGGCCACCTTCTTTTTGACTTTTATACCAATATTTCTTGTTAATCCTCGATTTTTTATTTCCATTACAAAAATTATTTAATATCTTTTGCCACTCCTTTAATTCTTCCTCTGATATTTTTATTGGTAACATTCTAAACAAAAAGTTAATTTTAGGTAAAATTTTCATTTTTACCACTGCTATTCTACCAAACCACGATAGCTTTATATTTTTGTAGTCCTCTAATTTCCTTTTTGTTTCTAATCTTAATTTCTTGAAATTTTTTTCCTGTAATTCTTGTAAATTTTTTGTAATCTCTATTCCTAAATATTTAATTGATTCTTTTATTTTAAGTAATCCTCTTTTACTACTTATAAATTTTTGTACTTCTTCTTTAGTATAATTAAATAACATTATTTCTGATTTGGCCCAATTTATTTCTAATCCCGTCTTCTCCCCAAACTCTATTAAATGTTTATCTATCCTATCTATCTTTTCAATTGGATCCTTAATTGTCAACAATGTGTCATCTGCAAATAAGCTTATTTTATTTTTTTCCTTAACTCCAATTCCTTCCAAATTCTCATCATTTCTTATCACATTCGCTAACATTTCTATAACTATTGCAAATAAAACTGGAGATAATGGACATCCTTGTCTCGTTCCTCTTGTTATTTGAATCTGTTCTGTAAATCCATCATTTACCATCACTACAGATGTATTATGTGAATACAATTGATTTATTAACCCTTTAAATCTCTCTCCTAATCCTATTTTATTTAAAATTGTTTTTAATGCCGGCCATTCCACACAATCAAAGGCTTTAAATATATCTAGGGCTAAAATTCCAGCTTTTTGTTTATCTCTGTCCATTATATTTATTTTATTTATCGTTTTCCCTATTAAATTTGCCATCTGTCTTCCTTGAATAAAACCACATTGATCTTTATGTATATACTTATAAATAAATTTATTTAACCTCTTCGCCATTATTGCTGTCAAAATTTTTGCATCTTGATTTATTAAAGATATTGGTCTATAAGAACCTGGATCCATAGGATCCTTATTTGGTTTTAAAATTAATATTATTAGTGACTGCTTCCATGATAATGGAATTTTTTCACCCCTCAATATACTATTATATAACACTTTTAGTTTAGGAATTAAACCTTTTTTAAATGTTTTATAATATTCTGGACCTAGTCCATCCAATCCTGGTGATTTTCCTCCTTTTAAATTATTTATTACTTCTTCTATTTCCTCTTCTGATATCATTTCTTCCATCAATCCTTTATCTTGTTCTGTTAGTCTTACTTTCCAATTTTTATTAATATACTCCTCTATGCTCTCTAAAGATTTGTCTTCTGCTGAATACAATTCTCGAAAAAATTCCTCAAATATTTTTAATTTCTCTTTCATCAACCTTTTTTCTTTACCAAATTTATCTTTAACTACGCCAATCATATTTCTAGTTTTTTTTGATTGTACTGATTTAGCCAGCATTTTAGAATTTTTATTACTATATTCAAAATATTCCCTTTCCAAGTATATTAGATTTTTCTGAACTTCGTCCATTTCTATCTTTTCTAATTCATCTCTTTTTGCTTGTAATATTATTAATTTCTGTTTAGTTCTATCTATTATATAATCATTCTCTAGTTCCTTTATTTCTTTTTCTAATTTTAATTTTTTTTCTCCTAATTGTCTCTTTAATTTGCTTGATTCTTTAATGCATAATCCTCTTACCACTGCCTTCATTGTATCCCACAATACATCTTGTGTTACTTCCTTATTGTTTATATCCCAAATTTCTTGCCACTCCTTCTCTATTTTATTTACTATCTCCTTATAATTAAATAACTTAGTATCCAGTCTCCACCTTTTTGCTTCTCTATAATTCCTTTTCATAGTTATATCCAAGTTCATCAGAGCATGATCTGTCACTTTTATTGTTTCAATTTCTGTATTTATTAATCTAGGTATCATATTCTTTGAAACAAAAATATAATCTATTCTTGAGTAATTTTTATGAACTGATGAATAATACGTATATTTCTTTTCTTCACCCTTTATTAGCCTCCAAACATCTATCAGTTCATTTCTACTCACTAATTTATTCAAAATTGTTATATTATTATATCTATCTCTAATTGATGGATCTGATTTATCTTTCCATCTATCCATCACCATATTAAAATCACCTGCGATTATTGTATAATCTCCTTTCATTTTTTTGATCTTATTAAATATTTCTTCATAAAACTCTTTTTGCTTCTCATTAGGTGCGTAAATATTCATTATGACATATGTTTCTCCATCTATTTCACCTTGTATAATTACATATCTACCTTTTTCGTCTAACTCCACACTTGTTACAATGAAATTGCATCTTTTGGAAATTATTATTGCAACTCCTCTTGATTTGGATGTACCAAATGCTTCCTCATAAATAGCTACCCAGTTCAATCTAAGCTCATTTTTTTTATCTCTTTTCCCATGTGTTTCTTGTAAAAAAATTATATCGGCCTTATCTTTTTTTAATATCGATTCTATCCTTTTTCTCTTTATTATTGACCCCAAACCTTTCACATTCAATGTTGATATTCTCAATCTATTCTCCATTTTTCATATTTTGAATTTTCTAATCCCACTCCCCATTGGCTCTTTAATGTGGTGGTGCTCCCCTTCCCCTTCCCTTCCCCCCTCCCACTCCCCTCCCCCTTCCCGCCCTCCCCTCCCCTCCCCACACAAACATTTGTCCCCCCTCTTCCTCCAAAGCGCTTCTGCCTTGGAAACGACCAGCCATGGTCCTGGGGGGGGGTGTGAAGGTATGCCAACTCCCGGCATAGAGACCAATACCCTCTCCCGATTTATTTTCTTTCCCATATTTTTTTCCCTCTCTTCCCCCTCCCTTCCCTCTCTCTACCCTCTTGCTTTATATATATATAAATCTATCTCTATGCATTTATAATCTATAAGAATATATTTTACTCAGTAGTCATCTACCCTTCTCCTACTCTATGAAGTTCTCTTTCTTCTTCTTCTGTTATATCATATTGTTTCTTCCAGTCCTCCTCAGCCTCTGTCCTTTCATTTATCTCCCAAAGTCTTCTTCTTTGCTCCTCCTGTTGCTCCTCCCGCTGCTCCTTCTTCAGTTACTCCTCCCACTACTCCTTCCTCAGTTGCTCCTCCCACTGCTCCTTCTTCTTCCTTTTCCTCTTGCTGGATCAGTTTCAGTTCTTTCAGGAGTTGCAATCCTTGTTCAAGAGAATTTATTCTGTGGTATTTGCCAGCATATTGGAATTTCAGAAAGATGGGATATCCCCAACTGTATCTTATCCCAACTCTCTGTAGAACTATGATGCAGGGTTTCATTTCCCTTCTCCATTTTATTGTTTCGCGGCATAAGTCATTATAAATTTCCACTGTGTTATCTCGATACTTCAATATTCCTGAATTCTTTCTAACAGCTCTCATCAAATCATCTTTCTTGTTGAAATTCGCAATTCTCATTATAATATCTCTGGGAATTATTCCTCTTTTTGCAGCTGACACACGATGAATTCTCTCTATGTCATGATCTTCCCATAAAATCTCAGGAACAATGCTTTTTAGCCATTTTAAAACTTCCTCTTTCAAGGATTTTTGACTTTGTTGTGGCTGCTCTGCGAATCCACGAATCCTCACATTGTTTCTTCTGTTCTGGTCTTGGAGCTGGATAATTTGTCTCTCTAACAAAGAAATCCTGCCATCATGTTCTGCTAGTCTGGTCTGCTGATTCCCTTGGGTTTTTTTTATATCATCCACTTTAAGGTCCAATGCTTTTAACTCCTGTGAGATTTTTTCCTGCAATTGCCCCATTTCTGCCCTTATATTAGATGTTATTGTAGTAACAAGAGCTTGATTAGACTCTGTAATAAGCTTGTGTATAAAAGTTTTTATCTCTTCATTAGCTCCGTTCGTAGCTTTCTTCGCCGCCATTTTAATGACTTTTTCGTCTCCGTTAAAGTTTAAGTTTATATTTTCAAAATCTCTAACTAGACGATTATATGTTTTATCTGTTGCTGTAGGTCGCTTCCAAACAGGGTGTTTATAGTCCTTTTTTTAGGCGGCATATATCTCAAGGACCACAAAGGGGGAAAAAAAAAACTGTTTTGCTTTCGGTCCGTTTCAACAGTTATTTGCAGTTTAAACAGAGTCTTTTATTTTCCCTCCAGTTGGAGAAGAATCGAAACCAATCCACTATCTTATCTTACATTCTTTCCCACATTATTCAATTAATTACTCACATTCTTTCTTTGTTTTGAAAAAGGCTTCTGGAATTATTTTATAATCATCTATTCCGGGAGTCGAATATTTAGCCTCTCTCTGCCATCGTAGTTGGCTCCTCCCCCCTACCAGGGTTTTTTTAAGTGTTTGTGTGTGTGTTTAAAAAAAAAGTGTGAAATAACAGCATCAGTTTCTCTTGGCTCTTTTCTAAATTGTTTGCTTAATCCATCACATTCTCCTTTTTTTCTCTCCCTTGCCTTTGAATATTTCTTCTCCTATCTTTTTAGTCTTCACAGCCAATCAGGTAAAAGCTCATCTCTCAGCTACATCTCACCCTTGGTATAGGGAATTGGAGATAGTAAGACATCGATTGATTCTTGCATTACAAAATCCTACACTGTTATGTAGTTGAATGTCCAGATAATAATTATGTTTACTATTACCCTCTGAATATTCAAACTCCCTCAAATGTATAAACTTATCCATCAATGTGTATGTTTTTTATATATAAAAAAAGAAGTTATATGTCATTTTATTCTGCTCTGCTTTCTGCTCATTGGCATGTTTTGAATGGTGTGTATTTTTTAAAAAAAATATTTTTAATTTTATTTTAGATGTGAACGTGACTGACCGGGATGACCTTGTTAATGAGGTGGATGTGGTGGAAGTGATGGGATCCTTAGGTGGAAGTGGCACAGTGGTTAAATGCCAGTACTGCAGCCACAACATTGTGTTTGATCCTGCAGAGCTCCAGATTGACTCAGACTTTTTCTTCCCTAGTCGGTAAAATGAGTACCCAGCTTGTTGGAAGCAATTATTGTAAACATATTGTAAATGACTTAGAGAGTGCTTTGCACTGATAAGCAGTATAGAAATGTAACTGCTATGGCTATTTCCCTCAGAGTATGAATAAATAACTTTGGACTATGCAGTTCTTGTTGTTGTTGTGTGCCTTGAAGTCATTTCTGACTTACAATTAGCCAAAGATGACCTCGTCATGGGAGTTTTCTTGGCCAGATTGGTTTTGAAGAGTTGCCTGTGATGCTGAGAGACTGTGACTCACCGAAGCACACTCCGTGGGTTTCGATGGATGTGTGGGAATTTGAACCCTGGTTTCCAGAGTCATAGTCCAACTTTCAAACCACTACACTATGCTGACATCATAAGCAGGCTTAGGGGGTGGCATGGTTCATTTGTCAGACCACAGAGTCCTTTTCCCAAGGCTAACATTCAAATGAGTACTACAAAGAGAAGGAATGCTTCTTTGGGTCAAAACCTGCTTCACTCTTCAACCATCAAAAAGACCTTAAGGCTGTTCCCTCTTTATTTTTGTGTGATGCTTTCCACTTGGAAGCCCCCTCCCTCCATTTCTGTGTGGGTGGGAGACTGTCTAAGATATTCTTGGCTTCAAAGGTTTCCTTACCTGAAATAGCTTGGTACAATGTAGGATAAGGGTCCAAGCATTGGTTGACTCACCTTTCAACCCATGGACCACCTGGCCCAGAATGCCATCCAGGGTAATTCAAAGGGCAAAAGAATATGGAAGTCTGAAGAACCACAAGCCACTATGTGGTGCCCTTGCCCTGGGAAGAAAGCAATTCTCACAGTTCCCAAACCAAGCATGGTGCTGAAAGCTTCACTCCATCCTTAAGGAAAGGATGAAAAGATGTTGTTGCATTTCTCAGGAGCTTAACAAGGCACAAATCTTTTTTCCCTTCTCCCACCCCTCACCCCCAGAAAAATGTAGCTTCCAAAATGGCTAACTCCCACCACCACCACTATTTGCCTTTTGCAGTGCCTTGAGAAATGGTCACCCTGTTTGATTTTTCCACCTGTTTATATGTTACAAGCTGGGACATTTCATGCTAAATAATTACTCTACTCCTCATTTTGATTGACACAGCTTCATCCTACAAAATCCTGACGTTTGTAGTGTAGTAGGGTATTAGAGCTCTCTGGCTAGGGGTTTTAAATGCCCCTTCCTAAATTTTAAATCCCATCATTCCAAAGATGTTGCCAAGGCAGTTCTATTGGGATCATAGTGCTATAATTGTGTCGTGTGGCAAGGCCCCTAGGGTTGTAATGGATTTAACTGACATTATTACCACTTGATGTGCCCAAGATACTCAGGACTATGAAAGTGCAAAATAATTCTACTGTGACACAGAATTTAAGTAAAGAAAAACAAGCAGATACTTCTACAAGGCCGTTTGCTGTGAATCTTTTGTTTCACATTGGGTAGGCCAGTGAAGAGAAAAAAAGTTACACTTTTATAACTTCCTAGAACACCCCAAAATAATAATAATATATTACCACCATCTTAGAGGCCTCAGCAATCTAGGGAATTTAACACTTAAAGTACTAACTAAACTGAAAGCTATTAGATAACAAGCAGTTCTTCTGTAATAAATGCCACTTGCGTTGAGTGATATTTTAGGTTTGAGTTTAAACATGTGCTCAACCTTTGCATTTCCAGTTAGCCCCATGATACTGAGCCTCACTGAAATAGAAAGTGACCAGTGGACTTAGCACCTTGGCCATCTACAAATCTTTTATCAATATTTGTTCTTTTTGCATCAGTTCATCGTGTTTAATGTTCATTGGAGAACATGCATTTCTCAACACTCTCCCACCTTATAAAGAAAGCTCCATGCGAAGGGCTGCGTGTAACTTGTTCTTCAAGAAGGCGTCTCTGAATGTATCATTTTTTTTTCTTTCTGCTTTGGTATAAGAGGTTTTCTTCTTAGAATTGTCTGGAACAGATCAGACTGGATCACATGATTGACACAAAATGTGAGCAAGTGGAGTTAGCAAAAACATCATTGTATGCATCTACTAGAGCATTCACAACGTGTGTCCCAGCAGAGTTACTCTGAGTGGTGAGGAGCCCGTTGGGGTCGCACTCAGAGACATCAGGAGTGAAGCCATCACCTTTGCTGCTATTTAGTTACTTATCTTTCCTTTTTCTTAGCTTATGACTAGGGATGGGCCAACTGAATACTCAAATACTCAAATCCTCCAATCCTGGGCAAGGATTTGAGATTCAGGAATCCCAATCCTTGCACCAAAACAGTGAATCCAGTCTTTTGAATCCACCAAGCATGTTTGTTTTTTACTTTTTAAAATTGGCACCTCTACGGCATGCCAAAAGTCTGATTGGCAAGAGGGCCACTGCGCATGTGAAAATCATAGCATAAAGTCACGTATGTACGCTGGAGACTGTCTGTGCTCACTGGCTCATGTTGCCTCTGTCTGCTAGAACTGCCTGCCTGTGTCCACTCTTGCTGCCTGTGCCTGCAGCTGTCTCTCTCTGCAAAGTAATAGAATTATTCTACAGTTCTCGCCAGGGGTGATTGCATGGCCAAGTTCCCTGGCGTCCCTCTGGGGCAGCCATAACTAGCCATTGCCCACCACAGAGAGTAAGGCTGGTGGCCCTTTCAATCACAAGACTGGACCTGCTCTGGTCCTGTGCGCTTTCCTCTGATCTCCGGTAGCTAACCAAGGCAGCGATCACAAGTCATATTAGCTCCGTTCAAACAGTTGCCAACTAGGGACTTCCATCGCATGGCGCGCGCGCGAGCAGCAGCATGGAGTGAAGCTCTGATCTCTGTGCTGTTTCCCGTTGGTTTCCAGCCGCTTCTTCCATCTGAGAAGCGGCAGACACCCCCCCGGTAAAGGGGGTGCAGGAGAGACGGCTCGAGGGGATTCCGATCTGGTGTCAAGACTCTGCAAAATAGAGCAGGGGCAAGTGACGCCAAGAAGGACCAAAGAGCAGGACGGACCTAACGGCGCCCAGACAGGGCACAGACGAATTTTAAAGGAAAAGACACATTAACATAGCAGTAAGCTGGCTGATCTTTGATTTCCTTTCACTTTAAACTGCAACTTTTGCTGTAATTAGCAACAGTGGGCAGAAGCTTCTGTGAAGAGACCTCGCTGTCAAGGAGTTTAAGTGTGGAATAGTTTGCTTTTTTGCATTTTTCTTTTTTTTGGGGGGGACGGAGACAGTTTGCCTGAATATAAGACCTTATGCCTGAATTCCCAGAAGGACTATCTGATACAATTAAGTGTAGAGACTGAACTGAATTTTATTAAAGATTTAGGCTATCAATATTTTTTTTTTTGAGATTTCTGTTGCCTTTTTAATCTGGAATTTATTCAGATATTCAATCTAAGGACTTGGACTAGATGGACTTATTATTTGGAATAATTTGGATTTATGATTTGGAAGGATGTGAAGCAATGGAGTGGATGTGATATGGAATAAGGATATGGGATATATAAATACTTTTTTTTTTTGTTATATGCTATTTTGGAAGTAAAGATCAACTGAGTTGAACTGAGAGTTGGAACGTGACTTTGAATACTTGGCTATTGGCTTGTTTTTTAATTTTATGTTTTGTTTTGTTCTTTCTTTTTACTATTGGAATATAAAATTTAAAGTTTAAAAAACAATTCCAAGTATAAAGAAGCTGGAAGAAGTTTTTTTTTTTTTTTTCCCCTTCTTCTTTCCCCTTTCCTGGACTGTAACTGGAGAACTGTGTTGTAGTGTGTTTTCTTTTTGATTTTTTTGATGCCTTGGCTGTGAGAACTGAGAATCAACTGAGAGAAGAAAAGAAAAAAGAAAAAAAAACAAACAACTTTTGGGAGAGCTGTGTTATGGCTGTGAAGAAAAGGCTTTCTCACCCCCACGCAGCAGAGCGGCTTGGCTTCTAGCTATCACCAGGTTTACAAGTGATTGCGACAACCATCTAGAAAGTGAAACCATAGCTTCGGAGGGAGGGGGAACTGAGAGGCCTGGGTCTAAGCACAGACCAGTGTTATTTTTATATTGAATGGAGCAGCACTTATGTTACTTATGTTTGAAGTTTACATATTGTAAGAACATGAGAATGCATATGGTCTGATTATAAAATAGAAAATACGTAATATTAAGTTTGAATTAGCATAACACTACTTTATAGTTTGCACTGAACTGGAACTATTGATGTAAATTGAAGTGAAATGAAATGATATGTGATTTTAGAGTTTAAGCATCTCAAGGTATATTATATTACAATACGATTTTGTATGTTGAAGTAACCTTTTTTTTAAGGGTAGGACTGTTATTTTGTGAGTTTTAAGTATTGCTTCTGTTTAACTTGCAACTGACTTAAATATTTGATTGTTTTGATTATTATCAATACTTGTAAAATATGGATCAAAGAACAGAAGAACAAGAAAGGGCTGCTGCTGCAGCCAGTGGGCCAACAACTATTTCTCAGGCAATTCTTCAGGCAACTTCATCTCAAGCAACTAGGAGGACATCTGTAGATATACCCCAGAAATCACAAGACTTTATGTTACAAATGAGGGAAGAGTTTGCAAAAGTATGAGAGAAGATTTACAAAGTGATATAAAGGAAACAAGGAAGGAGATGAGAGAAGATATGAAACAAGAATGGATCAGACTGGGGAAGAGACTGGAAAGCATATCAATGGATGTGACAAAGCTAAAAACAGATAATAAAGAGATAAAGCAGCAAGTAAAACAAGTAGAAAAGGAAATGACAGCGGTCAAGGAGAGACAACAGAGGATGAAGTTCAGATCACTCTACAGGAGTTGCGATATTGGAGAGATCACTGCGTTTGAGAGGTGTTCCAGAGACCTCTATGGAAAATTTGTTAGAGACTATAGTTCCGGCTTTGGCTGATTTCATCGACATTGACGAGGAGAAGATGGAGAGTTATATTGACAGAATTTTCAGGGTGTCCTCTAGAGTGGCGAGAGAGAGGAAACTACCCAGAGATATCATTATTATCTTTACAAGGACAATTATAAGAGATAGAGTCTTCAAAGAAGCTACGATGGACCCTTGAAAATTGAAGATAAAGACGTTAGAATTTTTAAAGACATTCCTTATCAGATCTTAAAGAAAAGAAAAGAATACAAACCTTTGGCAAATCTTTTGGTTAAGCTTCAAATTAGTTATCGATGGGAGAAAATTGAGGGTTTGTCATTTACATACAGACAACGGAGATATTGGATCAATTCAGTACACAAAGCAAAAGAGATGATGGAGAGATTGAAGAATGAGCTTTCAAAAAATATTTCTGAGGTGGAAAAAAATGAGGAACAGGACCAGACTGCTAGGGAAGAGGGAAGATTGCAACCTCAACAAGAAGAAGACCTTGAAAAGAAAAGCAATCTAGAAGAGGGAGAAGCATAGGATAATGGAGACAGGAAGAAAGGGAATTAGAGGGAGTTCTTCAGGAAGACTAAGTCAAGTTATAAGATATAAAACATAATAAAATTGGAAAAGAAAAATGGATCTGAAGATATATTCGTGGAACATTAAGGGGTTTAACTCCGTATATAAAAGAAGACAAATTTTTCATCATCTGGAGAAGCAAAATTTGGATATAATAAGTCTTCAAGAGGTTAGAATTAAAACTCAAGATCTTAAATATGTTAGAAATCCAAAATCGGGAAGCTGCTTTGCATCTGTAATTGATAAAAAGAAGAAGGGGGTGTTAATATATGTGAATTCAAAATACGAAGCGCGTCAAATTTTCCAAGATAAAAATGGTCGATATATAGGAGTTGAAGTGATTCTGAAACAAGACAAATTTTTAATAGTGGGAATATATGCACCTAATGGGGCTAAAGGGAATTCTTCCCCAAAATACAGCAACAGATATTGGAGTATTTAAATGAATCAGGAAACACAAATATTATTTTTGTGGGGGATTTTAACGGAGTCATCAATCCTTTAATTGATAGATCAAATCAGAAATTGATCCCCCGAAACAATGGTAAACTTCCTAAGTGTTTTTTAATCTGATGGACAATTTTAATTTATATGACACTTGGAGATATAAGAATGGACAACTGGAAGGATACACATTCTATTCTGACCGACATAAATCGATGTCAAGGATAGACATGATATTGGTATCTAAGCAATTATTGATGAAGATTACACAAATGGACATTTTACCGAATTTGTGTTCAGATCATAATCCAATACAAATTAAGATTCAGTTGAAAGACAGAGAAAGAACATGGAGAATGAACGATGAGATTTGGAATAAGGAGAACTATATAGAGAAAGCTAAAAGAGAGATAACGAATTTCTTTTGCTGAAAATATGGCACCCGAGTATGAGATGGAAAACTATATCAGGAATGCACGGTTGAGAACTCTGTTATGCGAGGAAACTTCATTAGATGGTCTGCTGAAATTAGGAAAGAGAAGAGAAAAAAAGAGGACTTAATCTTGGAGAAGATGAAAGAGATCGAGAAACAAATGAGACAGAATCCGGCTAATCATCAGATTAGATTACAGATGAAATTATATCAAGCTGAATTAAGTCAACTTAATGCAGATGAAATAGAGCAACAGATGCGGAGAACAAAATACAATTTTTTTGAACAAGCCAACAAACCTTCAAAGTTTTTAGCCTCTTTGCTGCATAAAAGGAGGGCAAGGAATATTATATCGGAGATTGTGATTGGAAAGAAAAAAATTACAAAACAGGAGGACATAAAACAAGCTTTTCATAAATATTATCTTAAGCTGATGGGTAAGGTCCAAAGTTGATAAATCAACAAGGAACTCAAGAATATTTGGAGAAAATGAATAAAATGAGGTTCGATGATGAGCAAAGACTGATATTGAATAAACCCATTTCAATGATGGAAGTGGTTGAGGCCATTTGGAATTTGAAGACTGATAAGGCTCCAGGTCCAGATGACTTTACTGATAGATATTATACATACTGGGACATGAGATTTCAATACCTCTACAAAGCACAATAAATGAAATTGTAAAGGAAGGAATACCAGACACTTGGAAAGAAGCGAATGTTGTATTGATTCCCAAAGAAGGCAGAGATTTGACTGATGTGAAAAATTATAGGCCAATATCACTTTTGAATGTAGACTACAAGATTTTTGGATACCTATATGAACTTAAAAAGGTGTTGCCCGACACTATCAATGAAGATCAAAATGGGTTTCTGCCAAAAAGATCATTGAGGAATAATATTCGAACGGTTTTAAATATAATAGAGTATTACGAAAGACATAATGAACGGAAAATGGTAATGATATTTCTTGATGCTGAGAAAGCATTTGATATGATTAACTGGCCTTTTATGATAATGACTTGTAAACAAATGTCGGCTGGAGAGAAATTTGTCTCATGGATTGAAGCAATTTATAAACAGCAACAAGTCAGACTACTGATAAATGGTGAAAGAACACAGTTGATAGAACTGAAGAGGGGGACTAGACAAGGGTGTCCATTGTCCCCTCTGCTATTTATTATGACATTGGAAATACTAAATAATGCCATTAGAGAAGACAATGACATTAAAGGAGTTCAAATTAAGAAACATCAATACAAATTGAAAGCCTTTGCAGATGATTTGGTGGTTTTTTGGAGGACCCATGTAGAGGTATTATTGGAAAATTGATTAAAATAATTCAAGAGTATGGAGAGTTCTCCGGATTTAAGATAAATGTGGAAAAAACAAATTTCTTAACCAAAAATTTGAGAGAGAGAGAGAAGAGACGGAAATAGTACAAAAAACGGGATTCAAGAGAGGACAAAAAGTTAAATATTTGGGAATTTGGATAGCCAGAAGAAATAATGAGCTATATTCAAATAATTATGAAAAAAAATGGAAGGAGATAATTAAAGATTTGGAAAGCTGGTCTAAGTTACATCTATCAATGTTGGGGAGAATCGCAGTAATCAAAATGAATGTTTTAGAAGATGAACTTTCTGTTCCAAAACCTTCCCGTAATATTGAATAAGAAACCTTTTCTACAATGGAAGAGAGAAATATCCAAGTTTATATGGCAAGGGAAGAAACCCAGGATTAAATGGAACATTTTAACAGATCAGAAAAATAGAGGTGGTATGGGTCTACCTGATTTTCAGGTTTACTACAAGGCCGCGGCTTTCATATGGATAAAAGACTGGATGGATCTACGAGATGCCAGAATGCTGGCATTGGAGGGAGCAGATCTGAGGATGGGCTGGCATGCCTATATGTTCTATGATAAAGCAAAAATAGATAAAGATTTCTGCTCCAATCATTACATCAGGAAATCGCTTTTGAAAGTTTGGGAAGATTACAAGTCTAGAAACATTAGGCAGTTGCCCACCTGGGTCTCTCCTCAAGAAGCTTTCTTTGGAAGAAGGTCTAAATCGGAACAATGGCTTCGATATGAGGACATAATTGAGAGGACAAAATCGAATAGTCTTCAGCTTAAATCAAAGAACAAGTTGGAGCAGGAAGGAACAGTTTTAAATTGTTTTCCTTACAGGCAGTTAACTGAAAGGTTTCAGATGGACTTAAAGACATATGGAATTGAAATAAAGGCGAAGGTTGGAGTGATAAAACGACTTTTTGAAAACCCTCCTCATTTACTAGCTCAGATCACTCAGGAAATATTGCACCAGGAGAAGTATGAAGAAACGGTTAAAGCAGTAATGATCTCTTGGGCACAGAATATGGGTCATACAATTCAACTGGACTCTTGGGAGCAGAGTTGGAAAAAGACAAACAAATTTACGGTTTCCAGAATTTAAAAGAGAACTATTATAAAATGTTTTATAGATGGTATTTGACACCAGATAAATTACAAAAGATTTACAATTCAGGTACTGGGCTTTGTTGGAAATGTTTAAAAGAGGTGGGTACGATATATCATATGTGGTGGACATGCCCAAAGGTCAAGAGATATTGGACTGAGATACATAAGAGGATTTGCGAAATAATGAAGTTACAATTTCCTATGACTCCTGAAATGTATTTGTTAAATATGACAGATTTAGTAGACGGTATGAATATAAAGAAATATTGGAGAATATTATTATATATGATAACAACAGCACGTATTGAATATGCTAAGGTATGGAAAACACAGCAAATACCTACAATAGAACAATGGTGGGGAACCTTTATTGAAAATAAAAACGCTGACATAGTCTCTCAAAGACTGAAAGGGAAATCAGATGATGAAATTCAGAAAGAATGGCAAATTGTAGGTGATTGCTGGGTGACCTGTGATAGAAGTCTATAATTCATGGTAATATGTGGAAAAATTTCATTGTGATGATTACGGCAGATATCATGAAGCAGGAATATGGTAATGGAAATGCTATGTACTAACGTGTAAAATGGCTGAAAAATGCAGTACAATGATATAACAATGTTAACAGATTTTGGAAATGAAGTCTAGATCAGTTTTCGAAGATCCAAGAAATAATTCATGTGAAATAGCAATAATACTATTGTTGTTTTAATAGTGAAACTTTAATAAAATGATATTAAAAAAAAACAAACAGTTGCCACCTAGAAGGGATGCCCCTGATTTCAGCAAAGCGTGCGAAGCCAGAGTTCCCTGGGGCAGGTTACTGCCACCCACTTCAACCTTGCCTGCTTTACTCAGACTGTGGGTGTCACTTCGAGGTGGTGATCATGAGCAATCCCGCCTGATGACAGCCCACCGAGGAAGATACTGCCATCTGAGCAAAGCAGGCAAGGCTGGAATGTTTGGGGATAGCCTGGACAATGTTGCTCCTGCCCTGTCCACTTTGCTTAGACCACAGGCGTTCCTTCTGAGCTGTGGTTCAGAAGTTAGACCCTTTGATACTATCACTGTCTGGAGGGGAGGCTGGGGATCTGATGTAAGGCCCCGTTTGGGGGATCCCTGATATTAGTATGGTTTGAATAAGTGCCATACCTAATTAGCATCATGTGTAATTGACAACACATTTCATTGGCTCTGATATCAAACTCAAGCCTGAGAGGTGACAGGGAGGTCAAACTAAGCAAGGGAAAGAATATGACTGTAAATGTGAGAAGGATAGGTCAACTCAAAACTTAAGACTGAGTCATTTGTCAGGCAAATACACACCATTCCTGTGGAAAATAGGCTTAACTAGAAACTGGAATTTTCCAGGGAATCCAACTGTGAGGAGCCCACCAGGACACTGATTGACAGATATCCAGTCCCTTCTACACCTGGATTCTTTCCTCTTTCCTCACAGCCCCCACAACAGACAGCTATTAAAACATCCATCATGTCTTTGTCAAAAAAAGCACTAGCCCATCAACAGGCAAAAGACCCATTATCCACAACAGGCTCCTTTTGTCTTGTATCTGGAACCTTCACAGCCACAAGCCATTTTCAGGGTACAAATATCCCTGATTTCAGGATGCCTAGTGCAGTCTCCCAAAGGTCTACTCCTCACTCTGTCTATCTCGCTTTTGAACGAGAACTGTCCTTAGGTCCTACCTAAGCCAAAACACATTTCTGCTCTTCACTACTATTCTGGACTAGTAATTCTAAATCCCCTAAACCCCTCAGCATCTCTGTAGTTTTTCCTCCCTTTTTCTTTCAGTTTGCTCATGTGTGAATGTGTGATTGTGTGTATTTGTGTGCATGCATGAGTGAATTCCCCTCAATAAAAAATATTTTTAGCTTATTTTTAATCTTTGGCTGTTTTTTTTTTTTTCCTGTGTGTGCCTGTAAATGCTGGTAGGAAAGATCTCATTAAGTTGCCCCCTCCTGCAAGCCTCCTCTTTAAGCTACTTAATTACCCACTTTTCCAAGGAGGTATTGGCATCACATGATGGCCCTTGTGGTACCTACCTTTTTGGAGTAACACTGAGCAATATGCACGAGGCCTGCAGTGCCTTACCCACTTTGCTCAGATCATGGCTGTCCTTTCTGGGTGGTGGTTGTGGGGTTGGTTAGGGGCTTTCCTGAGGACACCAACTGGAAAGGAGGCAGGCGATCTGAGGAAAGGATGCCAGGACTTAGCTGCATCATTCGCTTTGCTCAGATCATGGCCGTCACTTCTGGGCGGTGGTCGCAGGGTTGGTTAGGGGCAAATAATCCTGATAACGCCTCCTGTTTTTTGGATCTTCACTTACGTAAGATTTTGGAGAAGCTATGTTTCACTTTGCTTATCTCACAAATTAGAAACGAAACTACTGTTGCTAATAGCAACCTGACCATAAACTGTCTGGGAGTGGAAATATCCAAAACATTTTCTATATTTTCTCTATTCTTGACTGCTTTGATCTGTCGTGAAGTTATAAAAAATTAATTGGACTAATTGGACCTATTAAAGTTACAAAGATATCACAGCTGAATACTCCGTTCGTGTGTTGTTAACATCGTATTTTCCAGAAAGAAGTACAAGGAATTGGCAGCTCCACTTTGATCCTCTGTTGTTTTAAGTCAATGTTAAAAACAAATAAAATCACTCAGTTTTGTGTGCAAATGAGGAGGAAACCACAGTGATTGACCAGAGTGAAAACTGTGAGATATTGCAAGGTAATTCACTGCAATAGCTTACAGCTCTAGATTGGTCTTTAGACCTGAAGGGAGCAACACAAGAACCTGCTAATTCAAGATCTTCAATCAGCTTAGCTGAAGAACTGAGGCTGGCAAAGCTTTGCAACTCACAACAGGAAGAACTTCTGGTTCAGTCAAAGGTAGAAGATCAGGAGAAACTCCTCAAAGATATATCACCTAAAATCCCAAATGTCTTACCAAGGATTAGCTATAACAACTTGGTTAATCAAAGAGAAAATGCAATGGAAGACATAGATGATATAAAAGATATAACACCGAGAAAAGATTGGTTCACAATCATTTGTAACAAATTCTCTCTTATGAAAAAGTTCTTACTGGAAAGTAACAGATTACTAACAACATTGAGTGAATTCTTTATATCTCAAGATAGGACCATAAGAGAGAGAAACAAAGTTAATCATAAAGCTGAAACTGAATCCTCACCTAAATATATTAAAAATGATGGTGATTACCAGTAAAAGGAAAACAAAGAAGAAGATAAAGAGGCTGGGAAGGAAAGGAAAAGGTCAAATCATAAGATCAATCATAACTCCAGAAAAAGGAAAATAAATAATCTTCATAAAAAGCCGAAAAAAACAAAAGAAGCTCACCTTACAGGCTGAAAAAAGAACCCTTCAAAACCTGATAGACGTTTCTACAAAGACAGAGTCTCCTAAAGCAATGCAGGAAACAACTCAAGAGCAAAAGAACAAAAAATCAAAGGAAAAGGTTCTACCTGAAGATCATCACCAACAGAAAGTGCCGAGTAGGAATCTGGCCATGAACAATATTATTAAGTATAAAACACAAGAACTGCTGTGTGAACAATGACACCAAAAAATATCTCTATGGGGAGGGCACACAGGAAAAATGGAACCTATCGAGCGAAATGATTCCCCTCCCAACTTGTAAAGGCACAGACGAATAACAGAACAAGACCAGCATGGAATTTAGTGTTTAATCCCGATAAATTGGTATTTATGAACTTCCCAAGACCAAGGAGTTTTCTTGACAACCAGAACGTATAACACATTTCCTTGACATTTTAGATGAAATTCTACAAGGAGCTTTGCTTCCTACAGATATTGCACAGATTATTTGGATAACAATAGAAAAAGTTTACATGCTGCTGCTGCTTTTAAAGATCAAGACATAATTAGTTGTATATTTAGAACAAAGGATCCCTTTTTAGGAAGAAATAATTAGATTCTAACAATGTAGTTTGAAAATCATGTTCCCCCTTAGGGGAGCCCTGGTGGCGCAGTGGTTAAATGCTAGTACTGCAACCACAAGGTTGTGAGTTCGATCCTGCCCGGCTCCAAGGTTGACTCAGCATTCCATCCTTCTGTAGGTCGGTAAAATGAGTACCCAGCTTCTTGGGGGCAATTAGCTAAAATACATTGTAAACCACTTAGATAACACTCAGTTGTAAAGCAGTATAGAAATAAATGCTATTGCTCTATATTGCTATTGCTTATAATATATTCAAAAATTTTGTAAAACCAGATAAAGCTAACCAAAAGGCAATGTTAGATCAATTATGCACCCCTTCATCTTTGGAGCAGCCATTTACCTCATTGTCTTCAACCAGACTTGTCTCTGAAACATTACAGGTAGTTTCATGCAGTGAGAATACATTTTTGCCACAGGAAATTACCCTTTTAAACTCTTATCAGGCTCTGCCATTGAAAGAACAATTGGAGATTGTGGGAAGACTCCATTCCTTATCCAATTACTTAAAAGAAATAGATCTCCACAATGTTGATAGGAACCCAGAAAAAAGTAACCCTAGAATGAAAGAAGCTCAACATGGTAACAGCCAAAGGCACAAATCAGAGCTGGAAAACCATATTCAAAGAGATTTGACAAATCCCAACTGGCATGACATGAGATCTTTAGAAGACATGGAACTTGACTGCTCTGCTGCCCCTTGTGTCTCCATGATTCCTATTAATTCTATCAGTGCAAATGTTAGTAGTTTAACTTCAGACAAAGATAACTTGATCTGCTTAGGTAAAAAACAAACAAACCTCTGAACCAGACATACTAAGGGAATCAACAAAAGGAGGAATAAACTTATTTAAGCATTCTAATGTTAACTATGAATAAGATTAGAATTGTATCCTTCAATGTTAGAGGTCTCTGTTCAGTACATAAAAGAGGGAAAATATTAAAATGTATTTAATATCTGCCACCCGATATTGTATTTTTACTGGAAACTCATAGAAGGAGAACAGATCCAACTTTCCCCTCCAAATTTTTTAGAGACCAGATAGTAGTTTGGGTTCAGGAAAAGCTCAAGGTGCTGCTATTTTTTTGAACAAAGAGTATCCATTTCAAATAATACCATAAGAGAGCAAGATGGTAGAGACCTGATCCTCACAGGAAAAATATTGGGGAAAACCAACACATTCAGTACTTTCTATGCACCAGATTTTGGGCAAACAACAGTCATGAATACCTATTTATAAAATTTAGATGATGCAATTTTAGCGATGCTGCCTTTGGTTATAGAATAATAGGAAGGGACTCCAGTGATGTTTTAGACTATAATTTAAATAGATCAACATCTCATAAAAACATCCCACCTGGAACACTTCCTCTCTTGAAAGCAATAAATAAAGCAAGGCTAATTGATCCTTGGAGATGTCTTAATCCAACTGTGAAGGATTATACCTATTTTTCAGCTACACATAAAACCTATTAACGAATAGATCATTTTGTTATTACAAAATCTTTACTAGAAAAAGATGTAAATTCTACAAATGAAGCAATCTTGCATTCTGATTGTACTCTAATAACATTGGATTGGAGACTGGAAACCAACAGATATACTCCAAAAACTTGGAGATTCAATTTCTCACTTTTGTTCCAAGATTCCTATGGTTAATATATTAAAACTACGATTGAGCATTTCTATTTGGAAGACAGATCTGATCAAAGGCACTCCTGTGGGATACAGTAAAATCAGTTGTTAGAGATCTTTTTATTTAAGAGGGCTCAAGACATAAAAAAAACCCTAGAGAATTATGCAGAAAGACTTTAATGGAAGCTATCATGCCATTAACAGACACTCATAAGAAAACACAAGCTCCATCCATATTGAAAAAATTATGCCAGAAGATAAAAGAAATAGAGGAATTAGATGTATATAAAACACCAGTTTCCTTACAATGTAGTAAAGCTTCTTTTTATGAAAATAAGAACACCAATTCTTTTTTCTTTTTTTATTATATTTTTTATTTTATTTTGATCTCACATACCAAGGAAACAGTATATATGTATATGCAATATATCCATCCAGCAATTCCAGCAATTCCAACTAAACATATATGTATATATTAAATCTTCGAATCTTCAGAGCAAAAGAAAAAAAAGGAGACTTCCTCCCGCGAGATGGTACAGTTAGGGAAGAAAACTTTTAGTACATCCTCTCTCCAACTTACATTACAATTAATACTTGATATTGTGTACATAATTTTATAAATACTTCCATTATAATAATATCCTTATAATAATTTCTTTAATTTCACATTTTTCTACCCCCTTCCCTTCCATATATATTCTCTCTCTTCCTCTTTGTCTCTTTATGCCCCCTTAGGTAGTGCCCAGCCCAGACAAAAATGGTTTTGTTTTATAAACTTATATTAATTCTTTAACTCTTTAACATAATTCAATAATAGTTGTCATACCAACAAAAAAGATTATTCTCTTTTATCCTTTAAATAATGGGTTAATCTGTCATTTTCCATAATGTCCAAGATCTTATCCCACCATTCTCCTTCCTCCGATACTTTCCCTGCCTTCCAATATCTTGCATAAACCAACCTCCCTGCTAATAACATATACCATATCAGATTTGCCAATTGATAATTTTTCGCTGCATTTAGCACCATATCCAATAAAAATACCTTGGGATCCATCTCTATTTTCAGTTTTGTAATTTTTTCCACTCTTACACATAAAATATGTCAGTATTTCCTAGCAAGAGCACAATCCCACCATAAATGAATAAATGTACCTATTTCTTGTTTACATTTCCAACAAACGTTGGATGATTTATAATTTATTTTAGACAATCTTGCCAGGGTGAGATACCATCTAGTCATCATTTTAAATGTTTGTTCCTGAAGAGTGTAGGAGCTCATCCATTTACGGTAACAACCCCATAATTGCTCCCACTTCTCTAACATAATCTCATATCTGACATCTCTTGCTCACTTGACCATATAATCTTTAACCACCTCATCTTCCAATTGCCATTTCAAGAGCATTTTATATAATCTGGATAAAAGTTTCTTCTCCCCTTTGATTAAATTCTCCTCCAGTTCTCCTCTTTGTAATTCAAATTCCCCTGTTTTCAGATCCTTCCTATATTTTTCCTGAATTTGTAAATATGCAAACCATTGCATTCTATATCCTTCTTGTATTAACTGATTTCTGTCCTTCAACATTATTTGAGTTCCCCGTTGATGTAATAGTTCTCTGTAAGTAGACCACTCTATTTTGTTTCTTAAAATAGGAAGAGAAAGAGATTCTGCAGGAGAAATCCAGAGGGGGATCTTGGGGCATAAATATCCCCTGTACTTTGACCATACTGAGAATAGAGATTTCCTAAATACAAGGTTTCCAAAGGATTTCTGAATCTCACTTTTCCCATGCCAGAGAAAACCATGCCAGCCAAATACTAAATCAAATCCCTCTAAGGTCAGCAATTTGCGATCATTCAATAATATCCAGGGGCGCATCCAGGCAAGGCAGGCCGCTGCGTGATATAATTCAAGATCAGGGACTGACATTCCTCCTCTCTCTCGTTCATCTATTAGGGTCTTATATTTTACATGGAGTCTCTTGCCATTCCATATAAGTTTCCACAACTCTTTCTTGAGATCCGTAAACCATCTCTTTGGAATACTTATTGGTATCATTAAGAACAAAAACAGTACTTTCGGTAGGATACTCATTTTAATCAGTGAAACTCTCCCCATCAAGGAAAGTTTTAAATTTCGCCAGCCTTTCAACTTCCTTTGGATCTTTTTTAGCAAAGGTACATAATTATTTTGAAAGAACTGCTTGGCATTATTAGTAATTTGAATTCCTAGGTATTCCACTCTTTCTACACACTTCAACCCAGAGACTGATTCAAATTTGTCTATTTCATCCTTCTTCATATTCTTGCTCAGTACTTTGGTTTTCTTTCGATTAATTTTAAATCCAGCCATCTGACCATAATCGTTAATAATTTCATTTAACTTTTTAATTTGTACCATCGGATCAGATAAAAAAAATAACAACATCATCTGCAAAGGTTTTTAGCTGAAAAGATACCTTTCCCACTTTTATCCCAAACGCTTCTGGGTGATTCTTTATATTTCTAAGCATCACTTCCAAGGTGAGGATAAATAATAAAGGTGAAAGCGGACACCCTTGCCTTGTCCCCTTTTAGATTGGAATCCTGTCCGATTTCTGATAATTTATTTTCAAAAAGGCACTTTGTTCAGTATAAATAGCCTTCACAAATGATGTAAATACTTCACCAAATTGCATCTTTCCCAGTATGTCTAGTATAAATTCCAATCTGACATTGTCAAATGTTTTTTCAGCATCTAAAAATATTAATGTACCTTTAACCTCATTATGTACTGATAGATATTCTAGAATATCGACCACAGTTCTAACATTATGGCGTATCTGTCGACCCGGAAGAAATCCTGATTGGTCTTCATTAATGCATTCTGTCAGAATTGGCTTTAATCGATTTGCAAGAATGGAAGTAAAGATCTTATAGTCTGTGTTTAGTAATGAGATGGGTCAAAAGTCCATCCAGGATGGCTGATCTGATTCTATTTTTTTTATAAGAGTTATGTCTGCTTCCTTCCAACTTGTTGGGATATCTCCCGGAGTGGTAATTTCATTAAATAGAGTCTGGAGGGGTTCAGCTACCTGTTCCTTAAACATTTTGTAGAATGAGGCCGTAAAGCCATCTGGGCCAGGTGCCTTCCTTTCTTTCAACTGTTCAATAACATCCATAACTTCAGATATCTTAATAGGCACATTGAGGTGTTCTTGGTGTTCTTTCTTCAAAACTGGAAGTCCTATAGAGCTGAGATATTGCTGTATCTTATCTTTACTTACTCCATTTTGTTCGCTTTTTCAAATAGTTTCCTAATTTTTTCATGATCCCTTTTTCTTCAGTTATACACCTTTGCCCATCTCTAATCTGCGTTATTAGATTCTTCTGTCGTTCTTTCCTAATTTTATTGGAAAGCCATTCCCCAGGCTTCTGAGCATGTTCAAAATAATATTGTTTGCTATATTTAAGGTTCCTCTCCATCTCTTCCGTCAACTGTGTCGATAGTTGCTTCTGTAATGTCCTGACTTTAATAAGGGCTTGAGTACTTTTTGGCTCCTTCTTGAGCCACTTCTCTGCCTCCTGTAAAGTGGAAAGAAGATTATCCATACGCTCCTTCTGTTTTTTCTTTTTTTCGTATACCTTCTGTGATAAAATACCCGGCATATATGCCTTCGTTGCGTCCCAGATTATGGTTGGCTTAGTTTCTCCATTGTTATTAAACTGGAAGAATTCTTTCAATTTCTCTCTACATTCCAATACAATTGTTTGTTGTTTCAAAATATCTTCATTCATCTTCCAGAATTTCGGTCTGAGGCCTTGTTTAAATGTAAGCGTGGTCGGAGAGTGATCACTCAATATTCTCGGCATAATTTGCACCTCACTAACATCTATTAGTAAAGATTTCGAAACCCACATCAGATCTATTCTTGACCAGCTGTTATGCCTATTAGAAAAACAGGTAAACTCTTTCATGATAGGGTTCCTAACCCGCCAGATATCAAACAGCTGGAAATCCTTAATCATAGTGGAGAATTCACTCTGTATCTTCCCACGCTGACCCTTACTTAAAGTGCACGATGATCTATCCATGCAGGTGCAGGGAACTCCATTGAAATCTCCCATGATCAAAACGTCTGTATAATCTTTCACTCATACATCGTTGAAGGTCTTCAAAACACTTCTTCCCTTTGTTGCAAGGTACATATATCCCAACCAAGAGAGTTCGCTTATTCTTAATTTCCACTTCAACCCCCACAAATCTTCCTTTACAATCAGCAAATACTTGCTTGGGCTTTAACATTGACTTAACATACAGCGCAACACCTCTCCTTTTAACCGATGCAGAGGATACAAAAAGATCTCCCAAACATAGTCCCTCTAAAACTCTTATATCAGCTCCTTTAATATGAGTTTCTTGCAAGCATAGAACTTCCCACTTCCATTTCTTTACGAGGTTCATCACTTTCTTCCGTTTAACTACCGAATTCAGACCATTAATATTCCACAATATTATCTTCACCATCACTTCCCTTTCATCTTTTGTACCATCGGTTCATCTGAATCCAAATCTATCAAACTCGTCTCTTGGTCCTGACATTTCTCATAATCTATCCTTGAGTTATCCACTCGTTCTTTAATTCTGTCCCTCTTCTCTCGTTTATTTTTGTTATTGGGTATCTCTAATCTCTGATCCGTTCCAGCATCACTAATTCCAACTTGTACATCTTGCATCCTAGCTATCTGAGTCAAATCTGATCCATAGCTACTTAGAAAGTCATTCATCTTTTCCAATGAGTTTATCCTATGTCTCTGATCCTTAAATTGAAAAATAACCACTTGAAGTCTATCCCACTGAAATCTTATTTGACATGATTTGAGCTTTGCAACTAGCACAGAATAATCCCTTCGTTTCCTGAGAATTCTGGCCAGGACTTCTCGTAGCAAAATTAATGGTCTACCTTGATCAGTCAGGGGAAATTTACTATGCTCGTCCAATATTCTATCCTTCATAGATCTCTTGCTAAATTGGACTACAACATCTCTAGATAATCCTCGTTTCCTTGCTATAGCAGATGGTACCCTGTATACTGCGTCTATCCCTTCCTCCATCATTTCTTCTTCTAACTCAAGGTACTCTGCCAACAACCTAATTACTCTTTTACAAGTATACTCTTCCACTTTTCCCTCCAATCCACATATTTGGATCCAGGCGTCCATCTGGCGTTGTTCTACCAATGCCATTCTGTCGAGTTGTTTCTCTACATCATTCACAGAAATATCCATCTTCTTCTTTAGAAGTTGTATCTCTTTCTTATTTTCATCAATTTCTTATTTATTAGATTGAACTTCCTGTTTCATCTGAGCCATTGTCTTTTGCATTTCTGCCACTTGTGATTTAAAGTCTCCCAAATCTTGCTTTATGGAGGTCCTTGAGGACCTCATTCCTTCCATAAAGCTTTTCGTATATTCCAGAGGCCCATCTATTGACTCCTTTTTTGTCGAACCTTCGCCCCCTCTCGTTTTCCCTGACCTCATCTTATCTTCCTATATAGGTTTTAATATAATCTATTGATAGCCAAAATGGCTATAATTGCCGCAATTAACTTATCTTCCAATCCTCTTTTTAAGATATTACAATAATTTTAAAGATATCTTACTCTATCTGAATTTATTATCCTTCTAGTTATACCTTTGTAACCTTTATAGTACCCAGTTCAGTCCTTCTCATATAATTGTACTTAATTAGTTAGCTATGAACCAATTATAATACATTGCTCAGTAACCCCATCAAATATCTAATCAGTTATCAGAATTTCTCCCTTAATACAATATTGGTATTCCTTTAATATTCCTTTTCCCAGTAATCCAATGTGTTATCCGTTATCCTATGCTCTGTTCTTGTCAAGTAATTCATTACTCAAATATCATATAACTCTTTCCATTCCAAACAGATAAATTACATTGGTTTAAAAATATAAACATAAATAAGAAGAGGAATATAGTTGTATATCTATATAACTATATAACTATATAATAGCAATGCATTTCCAATACCCCAACAACACAATCCATAACTTCCCACCCTCCTACTCTTTTACTAATAATCTCCCTTAATAAACACTTATTTCAAGCAGCGCTTTAACTTTAAACTTTACAGTTTTGGAGTTCCTATTTGCTCCTTCTTCCGTCTTTCTTCATTCCTCTCGACAGTCCTGTCATCACCTCTTCTTCCACTCCTTTCACTTCTTTTCCTATTGCCTTCACTTCTTTTCCTGTTGCCTTCTTTAACTTCGTACCTCACCTTCTTCCCCACAATATCCAAAAGATTTCTCCACCACAAAAGGGCTTGAAAAAATTCAAAAAGTTTTAAAGTGAAAGTTGCCTCACAGTCCTCAATAACTCAGAACTCACAGTACTTAAAAAAGGAAGAAAAAATCAAAAAGATGAATCTATTAATTTCGTAGTGGAGTTGCGAGGTTTTAGGGTAATAACTCTCTCTCTTTCTCCAATAACCCCCCCAAAAAAGAAAAAATACCTCTCTCCTGGGGTTTGTTTGCCTTTAGTCTTTTAATTAACTTGCACAAAACCACGAAGCCGGTCTGAGTCCAGGACTTCCACAAAAAAAGAACTAGTAGAAAAAACACAAAATATAAACCCCTCTTCAATAGTTCAACTTCTTTTCCAGGGAGGGGGGATATGCTCCCCACCTTCATTCCAGAGGCCAACTTTGCTGCACCACTTCACAGTCCTCTTCTAATCCTCATATTTCAAAGCTTTCCCCAGCCTATTCTCGCCTGTCAAGTGAGAACAAATGCTGGCAGCAAAAAGCCAAGAAAAAAGAAAAAGAAAAGAAAAACCCCTGAGCCCAGTTGTTACCACTGGGTCTCGTCAGAGTTAATGCTTGTCAGAAGAGAGCTCCATGGCAAGAATATGGGGCAGAAACTGCCCACTCCGATGCCACTGCAATAGGAGCTAAGGGGACCCCAGAATTGCACCCTCGTAGTTGCCGCCAAAGGTGGGGAAAAAAGCCCGGGCTCTCCCTAACCAGCTCCTTCTCCTGCCTGTATCCCTTCCTGGGATACGGACTGGTTGCCTTGCTGATTGTAGGCAACAGCTGGTGGCGACAGCAGCTCTTGAGAGCTCCAAAACACGGAGCTCTTGCAAGCCGTGCCTCCTTGCTCATATCCGGAACCAGAAGTCAAGAACAACAATTCTAAATGAATAGCTAATATGGTTTTAAAAAAGGCAGCAGGTAGGATTATCACAGCAATTAAATCTGCAGAAGAAAATTTAGCAATGAATCCTAATGAAAACATTCATGAAGTTCAGGGGTTTTACTCCACTTTCTACTTCTCAGAATCGTTAACCTCAGCAGAACTTAATGATTTTATATAAACTTTGAAAGTGAAAAAAACTTTCAGATTTTCATAAAAATTTACAGCCAGTTACAGAAAAAGAACTTAAACAGACTATAATGAAATTAAACCCAGAGAAATCCCCAGGCCCAGATGAGTTGACTGGGAAGTTTTACAAACTTTGCTACAATGATGTGGCGCCCTACTTGATAGATCTTTTTAGTGAAATTTTGAATAAAGGAACTCATCCATGATCTTGTAAAAGATCTAGGATTATTCTAATCCCAAAAACATACATGAAACATACCCTCTACCATCAGCATTTAGACCTATTGCACTTATAAATCAGGATGTAAAACTTTGCACCTCTATTTTGGCAAATGGGATTAATGGATTTATTACAAACTAAATTGAACCAGATCAGACTGGATTTATACCCACCCGCAAACTGTCCGATGCCATCCGTAGGGTCCTTACTGTTATACATCACTCTTGAGTGTCAAAAATCTCTATAGTCTTTTTATCTTTGGATGCATTGAAGGCTTTCAATCAGGTGGACTGGACATATTTGTTTGGGATTATAAGAGGAATGAACTTTGATGAGATATTTGAGAACGTTCCAGAAATACTCTATAAAAATTCAGAAGCTATTGTAACTATAAATAAAATACATTCAAACCACATGAAGTTGCAACGAGGATCAAACAAGGATGTCATTTATCACCATTACTTTTCCCTCTAGCAATTGAACCTTTAGCCAATAAGAGTAGAGACAACCCCAACATTATGGGTCCCAATATTGGAAAGAGACAACAAAAGGTAAATCTATACACTGATTATGTTTTGATGTTTTTGAAAAATCCTGAACAATCCTTCTCTGATCTAGAGCAGATTTTAGATACTTTGGACAAATATGCAGGATTCAAAATTAATTAATCAAAGTATAAATTGATGTGTCTCAACACTCTATATGAACAGTAGCGGATCTGGCAAAAAAAAAAAAAGACTAATCTCCAATTACAAACCTCAGATTTCACATACCTAGGTATTATCATCACCAAAGATATTAAGCAGCTTATTCTCAGAATCTACAGTAACTTTATTGGATGGATGAAGTTGAAAATTAGGACATGGACATCTCTAAAGTTATCTTTGTTAGGCAGAATTGTTGTTATAAAAACTTTTCTTATAACACATCTTTTATTTTTGTTTCAAACTTTTCATCTGTATCCATCCCCTCTGCAATTGAAGAGTTGGCAGAGTTTAATACATCAATTTATTTTTGATAACAAGAAACCTAGCTTTGGAAAACCCACCAGATATCTTCCAGCCCAAAAGGACAGACTTGCCATACCAGACTTAGAGCTATACTTTGAGGCTTTTCAACTATCTTATATAGCTTGCTTGATCACACAGAGGATTAATACGTAATGGGTAGGAATGAAGATACAGGGAGATTTATCAGCAGAATTTAATCTTTTGTTTCATAAAACAACTAAGCAGGTAATTAACGAAAATAAGAACCCTTGTGAAATAGAGACCCCATATATAGTTATAAAATATGGTTAAGTTTATAGAATGTTTGAAAAAGATTCTCCTGAAAGTGTACCAAAACAATGAAGCAGCCACGGGAGAGGGTTAGTCTAGCTTGCCTCGATTTGCTCATAATTATAACAGTGAATATGAGGAATCATCTGAAAGTGTTTCACAAGTCAAGGGATTTCCACATGCTGCGTTAGCAGAGATAGTGGTGAGTTCTTGTTTATGGACGCAGAGTACGGTCACTATACACTGAAATGTTCCTGAACACTGAAATGTTCCATAACATATTGTCTGGAATGAAAACATCGAAGAAGTAAGGGTGTCAGGGAATATTGCACACATTCCAAAACCTCAGAGGGGCGGGCAAGAAGAAATGTCTTTGTATTATGCTCCTATAAAACTGTCTTGCAAGCTGGTTACAGGGGGCTTGGCTCTTTGGAAGGTATTCCGGCCAACTGCCTGCGTGCAAAACACAATAAATCTTTTTCCTTATCTTCTTTGGTCTCTGAGTCTCAAAATTCCTGCTACACTTGTTTACAAACATAACCATATGGAAGAAATGGAAACATTATCACTGGATCCTTCTCCAATATACCCATTTCTCTAACACCCATTATCTCAAAATTCAGACAAATTCCATCAGTTTCATAAATGGAAAAGGAAAGGATTATATACAATTAAAGATCTATTTAAAAGGGGGAATCCTAAGACAATCGATGAACTCTCTGCAGAGCTCAAACCATGATCAATTAACCGGCTTCATCTGTACCAGATTTTTTTCTTTTACAATTAAATTACTAGGTAAGGATGAAACCCCAAGGCCTCCAACTGTAATGCAGAGAGCATGTGAGAATTGTGTACAACAGACTAAAAGCTTGGCCTCATCCATATACAATAGTTTAAAGATGCATATCTATGGAAACACTCTTAGTCTAAAAACATGCTAGGAGTCAGACTTAGAAAATCACAATCCCAGAGAAAGATTTGAACAATGTCTGCTTATCATTACCACTCAAATCCTGATCTGCAGTAAGAAGGGAACATGCCTTTAAAACAATCCACAAATGGTACCTTACTTCTCTTAGTTAGTCCAAGATCAGAAATAATATTTGATCAAAATGCTGGAGAGGATGTGAGGTTCTTGGTACACATAACCATATGCGGTTAGAATGCCATAAAATAGATCTCTTCTGGCAAGGGGTTATAAGACAAATAATGAAAATCACAAGACAAGATGTTAAACACTGGCCTCAACTTTTATTGTTGAAGATTTATTCTAAAGATAACAAACACCTTGAACATAAGCATTTGATTGTAATTTTTATCACGGCTGCCTGAATGGAAATAGCTACATGCTAGAAGAATAGAAATATTTCTCTGGAAGCTTGGTGAGGAAGAACATGGGATTTATGGCTTTCAGAGAAACTCTGAGACAATATGCAAGTGTATAGGGGAATAAAAAGGGACAATACTTTTAATGAAACATGGCTTCCATTCCATGAATATATGAATGCAATACATGATTTACAAGGTTACCCCAAATTTTCTATAGAATTTTTGGACGCCTGATGAGATCCTTAATAGACAACGGTAAGCATTATACTTGAATTATGGATGCAAATTACTGTTGTAATTCGTTTGTCTTATTTTTTTGTTGTTGTATTCTTGTGTACTAAAGTAATTTTATGTAATAAAATACAAAAATAGAAAAACACCCCATAATTAGTGTTTCAGGATAGCAGTCTTTATGTGTTCATCACAACGGCCACCAGAAAGCAACCTTTGAATACAAAGTCCCAACTCTTGCAGCTTTGGATCAAATATGTCTTAGAAGAATGGAAAATCTGGCATATAGCCTTTATGTTTCTCATTAGGTCCAGCATATTGCACTGAATTCCTATTCTAGGAGACTGTAGATGCCAGACCGAGGACCCCTAGTGTACAGAAATTGTAACTGAAATTGGTCAATATGATTTGCAGAAATTTTTTCTGTTTAATGTTTAATGGTAAAAATGCATTTCTTAGCAATGCCTCAACATAGAAAAGAAAATGCAGGTTCAGGATCTTTACCTGCTTCTATAGTGAGACATCTCCAAGTGTAATGTAAGTATCATACTTTTCTCTGACAAGAATATGAAAGAAGTACCTTTGCTAGAATGATCTAAAATTTATTGTGAATAAATTTATTGAATAAATTATCAATATTTTCGATTTTTCAAAGGAACCTGCCTTTTTATGGTATTTGACCATTTTCTACAAACTTGTCATTTAGAAGACTACAATATAGGTTTTTTTAAAGACATACCTACGCACATTCATATTTCTCAGCTAAACCTCACCCTTGGTATAGGGATTTGGAGTTGGTAAGACATAGATTAATTCCCACATCACAAAATCCTACACTGTTATGTAGTTGTATGCCCAGATAGTAATTGTGTTTATTATTGCCCTCTGAATATTCAAACTGTTTCAAATTTATAAACTGATCCATCAGTTTTTTATGTTTTTTTTTTAAAAAACAAAGTTATATGTCATTTTGTTTTGCTCTGCTTTCTACTCATTGGCATGTTTCAAATGGTATTTTTTTAAAAAATATATTTTTAATTTTATTATAGATTTGAACCTCGCTGACCGGGATGACCTTGTTAATGGAGTGGATGTGGTGGGATCCTTAGGTGGAAGTGGAACTGTGGTTAAATGCCAGTACTGCAGCCACAATTTTGTGTTTGATCCTGCAGAGCTCCAGGTTGACTCAGCCTTCCATTCTTCCCTAGTCAGTAAAATGAGTACCCAGCTTGTTGGAAGCAATTACTGTAAACACATTGTAAACTGCTTAGAGAGTGCTTTGCACTGCTAGGAAGTATAGAAATGCAACTGCTATAGCTATTTCCTTCAGAACACGAATTAAAAAAATTGGATTTGCAGTTCTTGTTGTTGTTGTGTGCCTTCAAGCCATTTCTGACTTATCAGCCAAAGACGACCTTGTCATGGGAGTTTTCTTGACCAGATTGGTTTTGAAGAGTTGCCATTGGTGCTGAGAGAGTGTGACTCACCCAAGCACACTCTGTAGGTTTCCATGGATGTGTGGGGGTTTGACCACTGGTTTCCAGAGTAATAGTCTAACTTTCAAACCACTACACTATGCTGACATCATGCTGTTCTGCTCCAAAATAAAATTGGACCAACCTGATTTAAGCCAGATGTCATACAAATTGGACTGAACTGGACAAGTTTTGTTTCAGATTCAGATGAATCAGCTAAACAGTTCAAATTTTAAATCACACATATACAAATAGAGTTTAAGTCTACCAATTCCTCCCGACCAAAGAAACTTGCATATTTGACCAGATTTCATGCTATTTTATCTCAGTTTCATGTGATGCATCAATTCGGTTTGGAGCAAGATAATTGGGTAACTCTAACTAAAAGCATTAACTGTAAAAATTTTCAAATATGTTATTAACTTTTGGTTTTTCATATCAGTTATTAAATCCAAGGTTGCCTGATACTAAAAAGATGGTTAAACAAAGAGTGTCCGATGTGAACGCTCAGTTAGACATCGCCGCCCTAACATCTTGTAAAGCAACTAAATGGCTAGCTAAACTGAAATTAGAACATAAATTTGAAAAATATCTGACATTCTCACTGTCCATGGAAGCTCGCAGAGCCCTTACACGCTTACGTTTTGAACAAATGGATAAAATGATGAAATGGGGTAGATTTCGTAATATCCCAGTCCAAGAAAGGCTGTGCATATGTGGTGAGCCGGTGTTAGAAGATTTAGCTCATTATTTACTCGAATGTCAGATATATTCTAAGATTAGGGAAAGTTATTTAGCGCCTTTCCTAAGAAAAAGGAAATACTGGACAGCAAAGGAAAAACTTGTTTTTTTAGTACAATCAACAAATCAACATGTGATTAGAAAGGTCGCTGCATTTGCAGTGAAGGCTGCTAGGGCAAGAGAAAACTTTTTAGAGCTCATATCAGATAAAAAGCATCAGAGTTTTGTAGAGTAAGAGATGGTATCTGTAAATTGTAATTATGTAATGTATGCAATTTTATTTGAGAATAAGTAATCTATGTTTTAACCTTGTGTTTTATTTTATTATGAAGATGTTTATGGTGTTGTTTTATTATGTGATGAGGGCGATCTGTTCTGAAGAGATCCTGGATGTTTTGTTTTGTTTTTGTATTTGTTGGATTGCAATGGTCTTTGGACTGAGCAAATAAATAAACTGTTATGGTTGCAAATTTTGTTAGCTGCAAGTAAGATAAGATCTAGATATCAAAACTATCCCCACGAACAATACAGAGGTGATAAAAGTAATTGATCCTGGTGTTATAGAATAGATAATTGTAATTTTAATTTGTATATTTTATGTAATTTTATATAATTTTATATTGAATTTTACATTGGATTACTTTATATCATCTTGGAGATATATTTTATATTTTATATTGCTCCGGTTTTTTAAAATCATTACATTGATTGCTTATTCCTTATACATTGTTCTTGTATGTTAGCTTTTATATGAGTCTATTACCATTTGTAATGTCCTATTCTGTTATTTAGATGTATTTTGCCTGACTGTGGTGAGATGCAATGGCTTTTAGCTGAGCAATAAAGATTTATTTATTCATTCATTAACTGTAATATGTACATTGGGTTCTTCACTGAAACATTTCTTAGAAATCAGTTTCATAAAGTTTCATAAAGCCCAAAGAAGTCCTGCAGAAAAAACCATATGTCGGTCAATACCATTTGCTGGGGAGCATAAGTTAGGGTATTATTTTGCTCATGTCCTCTGTTTTTCCATAGGTCTTCCAAGGACTATGTTCTGTCGAAATAGAACACTGGATTAGATAGGCTTTTGGTCTGATCTAACACTGCTGTATTTGTATTCCTAATACAGACATTAGTAGATACAGAGACTGAGAATGTGACCTTTTGTTTACAGATTGATCCTGAAAGAACACAATGTCTAATTTCTACGTGACTTTGCTTCTTCCTGGACTCTCTGCTTTCACCCACTGCCGTCACACCTCTACCTACTTTGAGGATCACAGCCAAGATTCTCCTGCTGACGGTCACCATTATTTACCCCATCATGTCATAACTGTAGCCAATGTTGATTTTGCTTTCAAATTCTACCATGAGGTCGCTAGAGAGGCTGCAGGGAAGAATATATTGTTTTCTCCTATGAGCATCTCCACTGCCCTTTCCATGCTGTTGCTAGGAGCTAAGTCAGACACATGCCGTCAGCTTTTCTCAGGACTTTGCTTTAATGAGATAGAAATCAGTGATCAGGGAATACAGGAAGCTTTCCGCAGAATCCTAAATCTCTTAAACCAGTCTTCTGAGGAAACTGAGATGAACCTTGGAAATGCCCTTTTCATAGATGAAGAAATGAAACCCTCACACAAGTTCCTGCATGATGCTAAACATTTCTATAAGGCTGACATTTCCCAAACTAACTTCAGCAATTCTGAAGAAGCTGAAGAGCAGATTAACAACTACATAGAGAAGAAAACTAATGGAAAATTAGTGGATGTTTACAAGGGTCTTGATCCAGATGCTTTAATGGTCCTTGTAAATTATATGTTCATGAAAGGTATGTAAACAAAGCTTTTTGCCGCCCTACCCACGAAATAACGAGATCGCAGACAGAGCTTGGGTTAAACTAGGGCAATTTATTAATATGCCTAATTAACAAGGGTTGAACTTAAACCTGAACATAAACTTGAGTTTCTGGCCCGAGAAGAATAGTGGGGGGGGGTTTACAGCACCTTCGGACCAGGGGCAAGAGGCCATCACGACCATCCCCCCTAGCCCGTTGAGCGAGATACCGGGCCCCAAAGCCAACAGCTGAAGGTGCAAGATGACTTTTGGCCAGCCCTTGTCTGGAAGGGAGCCCCGAGTCCACCCCCGCTGCACAGCAAGTGGGGTGACCCTGGGGCCCTCCCCAAGGATAGGATTTATCCTCCACCCCAAAAGGGGGTGCCAGAGGACACGCCGAACCTCAAGCCCCCCCTTGCCGGCCATGGACAAGGACAAGCGTCCGCTTAGTCCTTATCCCCCCATCCCTTCAGGATCAAGTTCAGGCCCTTCTGCAGATCGTGTAAGAAAATCTGATTACCCTCAGGTGACAAGTGTACTCCGTCACGCCAATACAGCTCCGGTTTACTGAAAACAATATCAGCGTGCGGAATGTAATAACCCAAGCCCTGTTGGAGGGCGCGACGAATCTCCCTATTTGCCAGTTGGCGTGCGCGTTCTATGCGCCGGGGATCAGCACCCCCACCCCACTCCCTCCTTTGAACCAAAGCCGACCAAACTATCGAAGTGTGAGGCCATGTGTTCTGTATGAGCCGCATGTCGTGGATGGCCTGTATCACCAAGGCCTTTCCCTTAACAGTCCAAGGTCATTACCGCCCAGGTGAATGACCAGCACATCGGGGGGAGGCTCACCGCGCTCCCCAAACAACAACGGAAGCAGGCCATCCCACCGCAAACCTCTCTTTCCGAGCCAGCGTATGGATGCTCGATCGCCTAGCCCCAGGTTCGTGCCCATATGACCTGTGCGAGCCTGCCGCTCGGCCCAAAAGATGAAACTGTGGCCACAGATCAGCACTCTCTTCCTCCCCTCTGCAGCGGGTCGATCTGGAAATAAACCAAAGCGTCAAGGCAGATCAATTGGTCTAACGTAGCGCCGGAATGCCGAGGACTTCCACCTGCCGATCCTCCTGATGTCATCTGCTTTCATGCCTATGCACGCAGCGGTGGAGGCTGCCCCTATACGAAATGAATGCGTACCGAAACTGACTCCCCGAAGGCCCAGCCGCAACAAGGCTTTCTTAGTGATTGTCCAGAATTGATACTTAGTGAGGGGAGATGTATCCGAATGACAGAATAGGGGACATGCGTGCGTGCCCCTATAAACTGTGTAAGCCCTAAGCGCCCTCACAGGGCACAGGGTTGCATCGGCACATTCCTTTAAGGTTACCACAGCGCCCTTCCTGGCCTGATCTGTTTTAGAACCCCTTATGACCAGGCAGAGGTGCCGGTCCCCCCATGTCAAGTCCCGGAATTCCAAGGCCTTGCCCGATCTGTCCCTCCTGCTCTGCACAACTAATTCGCTCACCCTTAGTGCCCCAAAAAATGCAATGAGGGCTGCTGCATGAAACAACAGAGCCTCATATGGTGATGAACAGACACCTTTCCACACCTCGCCTAGACCCTTCAGAACACTCGGAGAAAGTGGTTGCCTGCCATCACGGACCTTTCCTTGCTGCCTGACACACCCCTCGATAAATTTGCGTATCCTGAAATCACCCGTGGGGTCAGCCAGGCCCCTCGGTTTAGACCAAAAGGCCAAGGCCGACATTTTGGACCTGATGTAATGAGGGGAAATACCAGCTTGCGAGAGAGCTACGCAAAACTGCAATAGGTGGTCTACGGGGAGTGGCCAAGCGTCTTGTAACCCCTTGGACTTACGGAAGCTGCCAAATTCCTTGGCCGCTCTACTGTAACTTCTCATGGTACTGGGTGCAATAGACATACCAATCATCCTGGTCACCTCACCCCGCCAAGATTCCACAGGTTCTCGGGCATCGGTTCTGGGAGGGGTGAAGCGGCTGGAGCCAGTTCCCAGAAGCGATCCATCTGCATACGGGAAAGAGAGTCCGCCAAGGAATTATCAACGCCTGCTACGTGAACAGCCTTGAAAAGAATGTTGAAGCGCAAGCATTGAAGTGTGAATGCCCGTACCAATCTCATGACCCGATGTGACTTCGAAGACAGCTTATTTATAACGCTGACCGTGGCCTGATTATCGCACCAGAAATGGACCGCGCTATTAGCCAGCTCACACGGCCAAATATGAACCGCGACCAGTATAGGGAAAAATTCCAGGAATGTGAGATCCGAAGTGAGGCCTGCTTCAACCCAACTCTGAGGCCACCTCTGGGCACACCACCTACCTCCAAAAAAGACGCCAAAGCCGATGGAACCCGCTGCATCGGATGATATTTGCAAGGCATCTCTCACCAGGATTTCATTCCGCCAGAAGGAAACCCCATTAAAATCTGTCAAGAATTCCTGCCAAACTTTCAAGTCCAGCTTAATTTCCCTGGTGATTCTAATCCGGTGGCTGAGGCTTGGTGACACCCTTAGTGGTGTCACAAAGCCGCCTAAGGAAAGCCCTACCGGGTGCTATGACCCTGCAAGCAAAATTGAGATGCCCTAGGATCTCCTGGAGCTCCCTGAGAGTTGCCTTGTGCCTTCCCAGGAAAGCAGCCACCCTTGACTGCAGGTCCTGAACTTTAACGGGTGGTAGCTTACTGGTCTGGTTGAGTGTGTCCAGCTCGATTCCCAGAAACGTGAGCCTGTGTGTGGGGCCCTCTGTTTTTCATGTGCCAAAGGCACTCCCAGCTCATCCATTAAAGATGTGAATTCTGACAAAAGGAAGGTACACTGCCCTGAACCTCCGTGGCCTATGAACAGGAAGTCGTCTAGGTAATGCACTACACCTTTCAGACCTGATTTCTTCCTGGTGACCCATTCCAAAAAGGTGCTAAACGTCTCGAAGGCAGAGCATGACACTGAGCATCCCATCGGTAGAGATCGGTCAAGATAGAACCTCCCTTCAAAAGCGAAACCCAGAAGCTCAAAGTCATCCGGGTGAACGGGTAGAAGGCGGAAGGCTGACTTGATGTCTGCTTTGGCTAGCTCAGCTCCCACTCCGTGTTTGCGAACAGCTCGAACTGCTGCGTCAAAGGTGGTATACCTCACGGAACAAAGCTCCGCCGGGATGGCATCATTAACCGATTCCCCTTTCGGGTATGACAAATGGTGGATCAACCTAAACTCACCCGGCGCTTTTTTAGGAACTACACCTAGGGGGGAAATTCTAACAGTAGGAGTGGGGGGCTGATCGAAGGGGCCTAGCACCCTACCTTCCGCCACCTCTTTACCTATTTTCTGTCTTACTATGTGTTCGTTTCCTGTGACCGACCTAAGGTTATTGACCATGTAAAATGTGCGGGGTCCCCTACTTGGGATTTTTAAAACCTACTGAAAATCCTTCGCATAGGTACTGAGCTGCAGCCTGGTTCGGATAGAATCGAAGCCAGGCCCGTAGCTGCTCCAACTTAATTGGACTGGGCCCCTTTCTGAAATGGCTGTTGATTCCCCGGGCCGCGCTTTCCGGCTCCATCCCTGGAGCCAGACCCCCCGCCTTTCCGTTTGTTGCAGTTGCGGGCCGAGTGTGGGCCCCAACATATACCGCACAGGTGTTTGTACCTGCAGGGGCGCCGTGCACAAAACCCCTGAGTCCCAAACTCCCAACAGATCTGAATTGGCTGCTGTTCTTGTGGGCCCTGGGCGCGGGGAGGACCTGCCATCTTACTGGTCTGCACTAGATGCCCCGAGTGGGCCCGTTCCCCAAAAACGGGGCGGCCCGGCCCCATTGACTGTATCCACATCTCAGTGTCGATGCGGTCCCAGCACAAACTTGTGTCAGTCACCGCCAACATACGAAATCTCTCATCGTAGTGCAACCATCCCGCCCCCGAATACTCTAACTGGGCCCTCCATATGGTATTCAAATAAGCCACCAGGTCGTGTGCCCGTGAAGGGTTGGCCTTGAGGACCACATCCATATATATTAGATACCCCGATAGCCAATTGGCCCAGTTCCTCTCCACCTTTCTTTTCTTCAGCTTCTCCCTCTCTCCCGCATCCATGTCCTCCTTCTCTTTCTTATCTACATCCCTGTATAGAAGGGAAAACATGTCTACATATTCCCCTTTCTGTATCTTCTCCACTGTGGCAGCATTGAGGTGGCTGCCCAGACTTCTAGGCTTACCCCCAGCCCGCTGCTCAGCTCCCTCCTCCCTGGCTGGCTCCTGCTGCCCCCCTCCCCACCTCGGGAGGCTCCCTGACATTCGTTGCAACTCCTTGCTGCCGACTGAACCTGCTGAGTGGAGGTTGCATTCCCCTCGGGGGGCAGGGTGAATAAGAAGCCAGCGGCTCCAAAGGAGGCGCTGGTGGGCCCCACACCATGTTTCCTGGCGGTGCTCCAACTGCCCAGGGTCCTGCTATCCATGAGGTGCTGCTCTCATGTGTGGTGTACTCACCCGTCGGCTCTGCTACCGCCTCTATTTCCTCCGTGGGCCCTGCCGCCGAACAGCCGGGTTGCGACGCGGATGAACTCTCTCCTTCGCCCAATCGCCGTTCAAGGGCATCTAGTCGAGCCACAAGCCGGTCAAAATCACATGTTTTAATAGCAATGGTCCCATCCCCCTCCCTTCTACTTTGGCCCGCTGCCTGACAACCTCTCTCAATGGCGTCCAACTTGTCGAGAGGCCTGCCACCCTGCTGGACCCCTCTTCTGCGGCTGATGCCGCTCAACGCGGGGCTGCCGCAGTCTTGGCCGTCCTAGGCCTCTTGGTAGGAGTGGCCCCTTTGCTCACAGCCGCCCTTTTTGCTGGTGCGGCCTTCTTGGGTGGCTGTTTGCCCTTAGGGGCAGCCCGTTTAGAGGGCATGGTGCAGCCGCTGCCCACTGTACCACTGCCTGTGCCCGCTGCCCACGCCGTGGAGAGCGGGGGAGCAATGCCAAGCTACCGGGGACTCGCCCACGCCACCCTTCCACCCCCTTATGAGGGCCTGACGGGGCTATAACTCAGGTGTCCATCCCACCCAATGCCAGCAGTGGCCGCAGCAGGCTCCCCACGGGAGGGGGGGGCGGATGCGTCACAGCAGAAAGGGCAGGTCGCTCCCCCCTCCGCAAGGGAAGGTGCCAACGCTGCCTAAGGAGGGGGGGCGATGCCTGGCCCCAAAGGCCCGGCTCAGCTGGAGGGGGGTGATGCAAGCCTGAAAGGCCCGCAGTTGAGACAGGCTCCCCACGTTCCCTGGGAGGGGGCGGGATCGGGCGACCGAAAAGGTGTTTTTTTTTTTTTTACTTTTTATTGGGGTTTTTTTTTATTATTATTATTTATTTATTTATTTTTGGATAGGGCTGACCTCCCGCTCGGCAGGAGAGGGCTGGCCCGCTGGCGACCCCTCCCGTCGGGCAGGGGGGGCCTGGCCCTCAGCCTCGGCTCCCGCGCGACCTGCCCACTCGCGGCAGCGGCCACACACCCGAGGGGGGCTGGCCTGTTGGGGGCTGCAGGGCCTGGCCCGCAGCCTCGGTTCCCGCGCGGCCTGCCCGCTCGCGGCAGCGGCCACACACACCGAGGGGGGGCTGGCCTGTTGGGGGCTGCAGGGCCTGGCCCGCAGCCTCGGCTCCCGCGCGGCCTGCCCGCTCGCGGCAGCGGCCACACACACCGAGGGGGGGCTGGCGACCTGCCCGCTCGCGGCAGCGGCCACACACACCGAGGGGGGGCTGGCCTGTTGGGGGCTGCAGGGCCTGGCCCGCAGCCTCAGCTCCCGCGCAGCCTGCCCGCTCGCGGCAGCGGCCACACACACCGAGGGGGGGGGCTGGCCTGTTGGGGGCTGCAAGGCCTGGCCTGCAGCCTCGGCTCCCGCGCGGCCTGCCCGCTCCTGTTGGGGGCTGCAGGGCCTGGCCCGCAGCCTCGGCTCCCGCGCGGCCTGCCCGCTCGCGGCAGCGGCCACACACGCGGGGAGCGGCTGGCAAATTGATGCCTCAGCAGGCTCCCCGAGTTCCGCGGGGGGGGAGCCGCCGGGCCCGGCTCAGCAGCCTCGGCTCCCGCGCGGCCTACCCGTTCACGGCGGCGGCAGCCCCGCACGCCGAGAGCGGCTGGTGAAGCTAGACGGCCTGCCGCAGCGGCCGCAGGCCCACCGAGCCCCTACGAGACCCGGGAAGAGCGGCTGGCAAGCTCGGAAGGCCTGCCGCAGCCGCGGATCGTCTTGCCGAAGGGCCGGAAGGCCGAACCCGGCCACCCCTCCTCCCTACACCCCCAGTCACCGCCACTTGTTTCCCCGCCGCGGCAGCCGCGGAAAGCTGCCGCGGGCCTACCCAAGCGGCCGCTGAGGCAGCCGCTGGATGCTCCTCGTCCCGGACAGGCCGCCCGCCCAGCCGCGGCTCTGGAAGGAACGGCGAAATTGCCGCCAGGCCGCCAAACGCCGTCCCCACGCCGGGTCTGATAGGTTGGGCTTGGCGAAGAAGGAGGAGGAACGACCACAAAGACACGTGGCGAGGAAAACAAACAAGGACGTCCTCCTCCCTCGTCGCCTTGAGCCCGCACGAATGGCCGACGGAGAGGCGGGGCGGCCCAGACCGGGCCCACCCACGCCTCCTCCCGTCGGCCACCGCGATGCGATCTCGCATCGCGGGGGGCGGCAAAGGCCGTCCCCCCGCCACCCGCAATGCTATGGGCGGTGTGGGACGAATTATATATGCAACCCTTTTGTTTTCTTGTTGTCTAATATGAGATGTTCAAAGATTTAGTCACGGTTCAGTACCAGAAGCAGTAAATAACTCATTAATTAACTTGTTCATTGACTGAATTTCCTACTTTTTTCCCTAAGATCTCATCTATTTTCTTTCCTTTCCCAATTAACAGAGAAAGTCATCCAGTTTTAATTGGGAAAGCGTCAGCATGGAAGTTAAAAACATGCTGCATTGAATTTGCATTTTAGAATTCACTCAACATTGTTAGGCTAACCCTAAATCTAGGGATGGAATGAGATGAGTCAGCGAGGGAATGGTTTACCTGACAAAAGAGAAAGGAGTCCAAGTACTCAAAGCCCTGTTTGAATGTCCTACATGGGCCTGAATGGAAGGAAAAATTTTGAAATCTTTCCCAATGCGTTGTAGGATTGGGCAACTATGAAAAGCTGGGGGTGCATTACCTCACAGGAAACTTGGAGGGCTACATCACTACCATCACCCCCAAAATTAAATGTTTTCTTTGTCCCAAAAATACCTACAAACGGTATCCAGTTCCATGTCCCCCAGACCATTGTAGATGCTGGAGTCACCTTTTTAAAGAACAGGAAGTAACCAAATGTCAGCTTCTTCTCACTTCCTGTTTTAGAAAAGCCCTCTCAGATTTGCTGAAAGGTGGGCAAAAAGAATGTCCCCATTCCTCCTGGAAGGAATTTGGGGATACTTTTTTTTAATTTAAATTTATTTATTAAAAAGTATACATAGAAAACATACAAAACAAATACAAACAAATACATAATTACACAAATACACAAAACAAGAAAAATAAAATT
>CAOLHI010005857.1:0-51635 GCA_948474755.1 Ctenosaura bakeri | reverse complement strand
TGAACAGCAAAACAGAGAGAAAAGGGGAAAGCAGATTAGCTTGCCTCACTAGCCACTCCCAGCATGGTAAAAGTGAAAAACAAAACAAAAACCATACATCACCCCTGGATGCCTTTTTGGCAAAAACTTTCCTGTGATTCAAAATGTTTTTGTCTGGTTGTTTCATTTTCCATGTGCGTATTGTTAGTTTTGAATAAAAAATTTGCAGACGTATGTTGAACTGCTTTTCTTTTTTGTAGGGTAGGAACCTATCCCTATTCTTTCAATGTTATTTCTGCCTCTGGTACCAAATTTTTGTTAAAAGAAGTCCAGGAATACATCACCAATTGAGGTATATCTATAGCTCTAAGGGCAGAAAGCCCACAGCTTCCCTCAAGCAATCTACTTCCAACTGCTGAACAGCCTCAATTGTTACGAAGTTTCCCCTCACAGTTGCTGAAATCTGTCTCCCAGAAAATGAGTTATCTTCCTTGCATAGTGTGGGTGCTCCTAGTTACTCTCATGCAAAGGACAATCTCAAAATGCAAGGAGCTGTGTTAATTCATATCTGTTGGGAATGTTTTGATGGTGTATACCTGCATGGCAGGGTGTTGGATTCAACGGCTCTTGTAGTTTCCATAATTCTGTATCAACTGTCATCTCTACCAAGAACAGATATTTTGCAAAGCTAATGGGTATCAAGACCAGACCACTCTGAAATATTTTACATTACAACAAGGATAGCTCAGCAACAATACACATGCATACATATATTGGCTGGGAAAATCAAATGCCCTGCTACTGTGAGGATAGCAAAGAAGCCTGGGTGGTAGTTGTGGAAATATGACATTATTGTCCTTCTTAATCAAACAGTCCTCATAGGGTTGCCAGTTCAGGATCATCACAGAGTCTGAGGTTTCCAGGCCAAAACATGAGACCTAGGGATGGCTCTGGTTATGTTTTTAAGTGTCATACACTAAGTACCAACTGCAGGTTCTCACAGTTTGTCATTTAAAACGCATGCATACTCTCTCACACACAAAGAACATATTTATACCTAATAGGAGATTGAGACAGAAATCTTATCTATGGGACTGTTCTTACATCAAGGTGGAATGTGGGGATTCTTCCTTATCAGCTGCTTAGAGACATGAGAGAAGGAGCATTTAACCTAGTTTACTTGCTTCTGGCCAGAAGATGGATGCAGAGCAGAGTGGAGGGTGAGTCCTGGCACCACAAGGTCTGGAAGGAAAGGAAGAAGCTAAGTAAATGAACTAGCTTGATGTAAGGCCCCGCTTTGGGGGTCACCAATATCAGTATGGTTTGGATGGGCACCATACATTATACATAACACATTTTATTGGCTCTGATATCAAATCCAAGCCTGAGAGGTGACAGAGAGCTCAAACCGAGCAAGGGAAAGAATTTGACTATAAATGTGAGAAGCACAGGTCAACTCCAAAATTCCTCCAGGTAAGACTGAGTCATCTGTCAGGCAAATACACACCATTCCTGTGGATAATAGGCTTAAACAGAAGCTGGAATTTTCCAGGGAATCCAACTGTGAAGAGCCCACCAGAACACTGATTGACCTGGATTCTTTCATCTGTCCTCACAGCACCCACAATAGACAGCTATTACAACACCCATCATGTCTTTGTCAATCAAAGCACTAAGCCCATCAACAGGTGAAAGACTCATTGTCCACAACAGGTTCTCTTTGTCTTGCATCTGGAACCTTCACAGCCACAAGCCATTTTCAGGGTACAAATACCCCTGATTTGAGGATGCCCAGGGCAGTCTCTTGAAGGTCTACCCTTCACTCTGTCCATCTGGCTCCTGAATGAGAACTGTCCTTAGGTCCTGCCTAAGCCAAAATACATTTCTGCTCTCCACTACTCTTCTGGACTGGTAATTATAAATCCCCCCAAATCCCTCAGCCTCTCTATAATTTTTCCTCCTTTTCTCTTTCAGCTAGCTCTTGTGTGAATGTGTGACTGTGCGTATCTTGTGTGCATGCATGAGTGAATTACCCTCAATAAAATCATTTATTAGACAATTCTGCTTGGTTTTTGGCTTGGCCTGACCCCGTAAACATTGGGTAAAAAGATCTTGCTAGGTTACCCTTCTGTTATCACGGTTATGATATGTCTGATGAGAGCATTAGATATCCTTTTGATATCAAATAATTCGGCCTTTGCTTGACCTTTCTCTGCCACCCCACTCCACATGTTTGCAGAGGTCCCCTGGACAAACACGTCTGGGGCGCGGCCGTTAATGGTCGCACATTCCAAAACCTCATTCAGGCAGGCAGTTTAAGCCTCTCCGTTACTTTAGGGAAAAACCTGCCTGCAAACCAGCTCGGCTCGGCGCATATCCACACAGAGCCATTCGACCAAGAGCTGAGCCATTCCTTTGTATCAGGCTATTAATGAACCGGCCACGCTATTATTATTAAGAGCTAAACCAATCATGCAAACCCTGACCTTTTCCAATTCCTTTGACCAACTCCAAATTTCCTTTGTTCTCACCAAGCATAACATAGCCCGTAGGTAAAATCCACCCTATAAAAGGTCCCCACTTTTGGGACGTCTTCGGACTACTTTGGACTTCCATCCAGCCTTGCTGCCGGTTGTCTAAGGAAACTCCCCTCACTGAGCCCCGCTGAGCTTTCTCTCCCGGAACCCCGCTTCTCTCCAGGACTACGAGACGAGACCAGGTGTCGTATTGCCTTTCCCGAAAAGCTCTCCGTTTCTATTTCTCAGTTAGTTAGTTTATGTCTTGTCTTGCATGTTTGCTCTCTTTAATAAAATATTGTTTGTTACTTTGAAAACTTTGTCTAGCCGCTCTCTGACCTGACGCTGTATACATAGGGTTAAAGATCCCTGCTAAAATTACCCTGCCTCTCGTCTAGCCAAGAGAGTGCTCGAGCTAAATTCCCCCAACTTGTGTTTTTATTTGGTTATTTGGGTGCCCCTCCCGGGACCCACAACATACAGGGTAACACTGCCTCTCGCATTGCTATTGCTTGTGCTCTGGCTAATTCCCATTCCCCATTATTTGGTGCACATTGAGACTCCAGAAATCAGGGTAACAATGATGTAGTAGTTTGAGCACTGGAGTACATTGGAGACTAGGGCTTGATTCCTTGCCTGACCGTGGAAACCCATGGTGACCTTGTTACCACGGTTTGGACATACCCAGTGAGAGCACTAGATATCTCTTGATATCAAACTTATTTGGCCTTCACTTGACCTTTCTCTGCCACCCTGCCCCACGTGTTTGCAAGGCCCCCTGGACAAGCACGTAAACAGGTGCGGCCGATAAATGGTTGGACATTCCAATCCCCACTTAGGCAGGCAGATTAATGCCACTCTGTTGCTTCAGGGACCATTTTTGCAGACACATCTTGCTTAAGCGTGATTTTACACAAAGACGCTTGGCCTTGAGCCGACACTCTTTCAATGCTAAGCCATTTGCATACTGGCTACACTATTGTTATATCTGTGTTAAGCTGATCATGTAAAACTTGACCTTTTCCAACGCTTTTGTCCCGCTCCAAATTTCCTTTCTTCTCACCGAGTATGGCATGGCCTGTAGGCACAATCCACCCTATAAAAACTCCCCGATTCCAAGTCCTCCTCGGACCGCTTGGATCGCCCTGGGCTTCCATCTAGCCGTGCTGCCACTGTTTCCAGCGAGTCGTCCCCTCAGCGAGCCACGCTGGGCTTTCTTCCCTGCAATCCTCCGCTTTTCTCCAGGACTACGAGATAAGGTGTTGCATCACCCTTTCCCCCGAAACTCTCATTCCAATTTCTAGTCAGCTGTGTGCATGTGGTGTCTTATTTGTTGTTTGTCCTTTAATAAAGTTATTAATTTACTATTTTAAAACTTGTCTGACTGCTCTTCTGACCTGACCCCGTATACATAGGGTTGGAAGATCCCTGCTAAGTTACCCTGCCTCTCCTTAGCTTAAGAGAGTGCTAGAGATAATTTCCCCATCTTGTGTTTATATGTGTTTATTTGGGCACCCCTCCTGGGACCCCCAGAATACAGGGTAACAACCTTGGGACCAACATACACTCTCAGTCCACCAAAAACCCCATGATAGGTTTGCCTAAGGGTCCTCTTAAGTTGGCAGTGACTTGAAGGCATACAACAATAATAACGACTAAATAAATAAATAAATAAATAAATAAAGTACTAGGCCAACCTGAATAGTGTTTGCAAGCTGCAATGAACAAATCAGTTAAATCAGTTAGCCAGTTGGTGTTCTATTAGGCGTGCACAGAGCCTTTTCTCTTGGCCAGAACCGACCCCTCGCTCCAGAAACTGTAGAATGTGCGCCCACGTCCCCCGCCTGGAGAAAAATCACAAAAATGGGCCAGGACTTTACAACCAGCAACCCTCAGTCCTTCAATCCCGCGGGCCCTGGCTTCCCTATGACCCTGTGCTTGTTGGCACAGCTGGCTCGCTTTTCCACGTGACTGTGGCCATTTCCACACTAGCCTGTTATAGCGCGATGATTCCACTTTCAACATCCTCTGGAATCCTGGGGTTTGCAGTTTCGGGAGGGGCCCGCCGGCCCCAGGATTCCAGAGGGTGTTGAAAGTGGAATCATCGCGCTATAACAGGCTAGTGTGGAAATGGCCACTTCTTAGCTTTAGCAAAATGCTGCAGGTCAAACTTCTCCAGGAAAAATGAGCGACGGGAACCAGCAGTTCTGGGACGGCGGCGGCGGGGAGGGGGGTCCGTGGAAGGCAAGGAAGCCGCGCGCCCGCATGCCAACCCGTGCGCGCGTACGTTTACGCGCAGACCTTCAGAAGTCCAGACGCGTATCCTCTCCCGCCTCCTCCCCTACATTTGGCCAGAGGCTGGCGAAACGCAGTGGTATCTATGTTCCAACAGCATCCTTTGCCTTCAAGTCACAGAATCCGCCCCCCCCCTCAACTGCAGGGACAGGAGAGAGAACGCCACCACTTTGTGAGCATCCTCGCCCTGCCTCCCAAAACCCCCACGCTTCCCCGCCTGCCTAAATCCCTCCTCTTCCGAACCAGAAACGCTGAGATCACCGCGACGGAAATACTTGGCTTTGCATTGCTCGACAGCACACCCCTGCCCCTGTGATGGTTTGCTTGGTCTGTCCGCGCCGCCGCCCACCCCCTCCCCAGGGACAGATGGTACATTCCTCCTGTACAGCGTTCAGACCTGAGCTCAGCTCCGTTCTCCCTAACGAGTAATTGCTGCTCTTGCTGCCATCCCTTGTTGGGGGCTTAGAGAGCAAGAGACTGGGCAGACACCAAGGTTGGGCAGAAAGGATCCGAGCCCCGGCATCAGGCCTCTTTCCCCCTTTCCCTCGGGTGGCATGACACTCTTTGGCAACAGTGAAGGGTGCTGGAGATGTGAGTACTCCGTAATCCTATTGTGTTTGTTTCTGTGCGCGCCGCTTCGGCCCTTCGCCCCCCCCCGCACGCCCCACACAGGATGGCAAAAGATGCTGCCACCAGGAGGGAACGAGGGGAAAGCGGCTGGGGAGGGGTGCGGGGAGCCAAGAACCGAAAATTGGACCAGGGTTTCTCCCCCTTGCTCCCTTGGGTACTAGGTTGGATGACAAGGTCTCCAGAAATAAAAAGGTTTTATTGGGCTGGTGGATTTGGGCTTGCCAGTTTTCTATGTCATTATTGTTTGGTTTTGGCTCGTCAAGAAGGTAGTTTAAAAAAAAAAATTTCTGTACTCAGAATAACCAACTTGTTGAAAAAAGGTTTAGATCAGAGTGGCGATGGAAATTGGCAAGGACATTTTTGATTCTGCTGTGGAGCAGCCTTTGAGAAGTGGTAACAAGAGTAGAGTCTTCACTCATTGGGACAATAAACCTTATCAGGAAGACAAAAGGGCATCTTCAGGGGTTTCCATTTGAAACTACAGCACTGTGTCCTGAGTTATGAAGCTCTGGGGCTTTCATATATTTGAAACACACTGCTATACAGTAGCTGGCTTCCTCAGGGTATCCATGCCCTGAAGGGAATGGGGATTAGGACAGCTGAGTTTGTGGCTCTGACTCTTCACTTGTTGGAGAGTCCAAGGTAAGTTTCTTGATGCCGAATGATTGAGTGTACCCATAATTTTAGGTACTCCATGCAAAAAGAACACATGCCCAGTTTTGAAAGAGACAATGGCAGGGGGTTGGACTGGATGGCCCCTGTAGTCTCTTCCAACTCTATTATTCTATGATTCTATGAGCAGCAATTGCTCTGCACCTCTTGAGGCTGGATCAAGCAGTCAGGAATCCAGCATCAGCAATTCCCAGGCAATCAGGGGTTCTTAAACCTGAAATCACCCTGATTTCATTATTATGTTTTCGGTATTATTTGTTGTTGTGTGTCTTTGAATCATGACTGACTTTTTGTGACCCTAAGGGAACTGTATCATGGGCTTTCTTGGCAAGATTTGTTTGGAGGAGAGTTTGCCATTGCCTTCCTCTGAAGCTGGAGAGAGCATGACTCTCTCCCAATGAGTTTCCATGGTTTGAGAGGGGGTTTGACTCTGCTGTCTCAGAGTCTTAATCCAACATTCAAACCACTATGGCTCCTACCAGTATTATTTACATCCAAGTAAATATGTTTAGGATTGTAGTCTTTCTTCAAATTCACTCCTAAGATAGTATTCTGTTTATTCTATTCATTTGTTTATAGTGTCTAGATACAGTTAAGAATGGAAGGTTTTCCTTTCCCCTGAATAGAAAACAGTAAGAAGAAGCCTTTTTGGTCTGCCAGAAAGGTTTGCCTTTAACCACATTCTGCAAGTTAGAAGGTGAAGAAGTGGACAAAGCAATTTGATTTTACATGAATCATGGCTGGATTAGTTCATAGATTCACACTTACACTCTCCTGGTGCTCTCTGAATTCGCCTTGAATTAGGTTAAAATTACTCATTGTGAAAGATGATTTCGTTTGCTGAACTGGCCTCTTCATGCTTGCACTCTCACTGTCACATCTTTATCCTTCTTCTTTCTCTTCTATCTAGACATGGCACAGGAACCTAAGCTAAGCCATACCAGACCTGGTCAGAAGAGGCAATGTGGTGGGGACCTATATGCGTAAGTTTTTACTCTCACTTACCCTCAGGCTGATCACTCTGCTGATAACAATTTTAGCAATGCCCTGTTGGACTTCCATTTGGGGCAATTGTGCTACTGGGCTAATAATGGAGTTCAAGGGGTCAGATTGTCAGTTGGTTTCAAGCCCTGCTTTCAGGACCTAGACATTAACTCAGAGACTGAAACAGTAGAAACAGTACCATCCACCTCAGAGACAGAACAGGGGGCAGTGCCAGCTCCAGCAGAGAGCCCTGTCTCTTCTGACACAGAAGATAACTCACCTATACCCACCTTTGCCAAGGGTAGATGCCAAAAGGAAAGTGTATGCAGATCTCAAGGCATTTATAGCAGACAGCAGCTAATTAGGCACCAGCTGCTCTGATCTGTAAACCTATGAAAGCTCAGTCATTCCCCTCCAGAACTGACTGTTTCTCCTGCTGCATCTCCGACCTCTGACTTAGAATTATATTGACTGTGCTTTGATTTATTAATATTTCTGGGACTGTTGTTATGCTTCATATTTGTTTCGAGTCTGTTTTTCTACCAGATTAAAATAAGGAATCGCATTGTGGAATGCTTGCTGCTGGCCCTTATCAGCCGCTCCTTGACTGATTGCCCAGACTGATGGCAAATGAAATTGTTATCCATTGAATGAGTGGCTAACAAAAAAACTAAAGTAACCTCTGGGTTTTAGGGATAATCTAGTTTACTTTATTTAGTGGTACTCCATGACTGATGTTGGCAGGACTGGAGAAGAACAATGTGTCTGTTCAGAATTAGGAGAGGGTGGAATGAGCTCAGGAGCATTGTATTTAGACTGAGTGTACCAGATCATATGGATTTTAGAATCATGTATGTTTTTATGTTTGTGAATATGGAAGACAAGGAGAACAAAGAGATTGCCCAGATGAGATAACTTGTCTAATACAGAACATTTAGACCTTAAATTCCACTGCAGTTTAAGCAGCAAGGAATCAAAAACCAGAATCTCAGAATCAATCTCTCCAGAGCATGCACAAGAGAACAGCAGATAATGTTTTTCATGCTAAATATGCTCTCTTGCTGATAGCTGCGGATGCTGCTAGATGACCAGCTGCAGGAGCCCATTCAGAAGATGGCAGTTCTAGACAAGGGGAGGAGGAATGTGAGAATCCTATATTGTGCTGTGTGTCTGCTCAGGGCTATTTTTTTTTTTGAACTGCATTTTTAAAATATGAGACACACAGAGCAATGAGGCGCTAGGGGTTTACTGAGGTATTTCAGAGGGTAGTGAAAATTTCAGCTGTTAATTACCTTGTCAGCATGTAACATCATGGATTGCTTCTCCCATGGCCAGCCTTAGCACACAGTACCATAGGAACATAGGAAACTGCCTTATACTCAGGCCATTGCTACCTTTACCCCAGTAACAATCAACCTTTGGTCCCCAGATTTTTGGACTTCAACTCCCAGAAGCCCCAGCCAGTATGGGTCAACACTCAGGAATTCTGAGATCTAAAGTCTCAAAATCTATAGGAAAAGTGGCTGAAAACCATTGATGTTGTGGATTCTGATTGGCATCTTGTTACCCTGATTTCTTTCCGGAGGGACACCTCAGATGTGCTCACATTGGGGAAGGGAATTAGCAGAGCACAAGCTAGTGATACGAGAGGCAGGGCAACCTACCGAGATCTTGAACCCAATGTCTACGGGGTCAGGCCGAGTCAAGGAGCAAACAGAAGTGAATGATAATAATTGTTTTTATTGATGTACAGCACAGTCAAACACGTGTATGCAACACATTCACACAGAGAACTATTGAAATAAGGGTAGGAGTTGGATAGAGAGTTTTTAAGAGGAGGTTTTGTATGGGAAATACCACACCTGTCCTGAAGCCCTGGTACTCTGAAGAGAAAGTCAGTTGAAGTTGAGATTCTCAGCATGAGGAGCTGAGGGGAAGGCTTGTCGAATGAAGCAATGGAAAGGCCAGGAGCGATCTGAAGAGACGCTCAAAGTCAGGGGGTTTTATAGGGGAAAATGTGCCCGTAGGCTAGTCGTTCCCGGGGAACACAATGGGTTTCGGGCAGGAGACAGAGCCTCCGAAAGGTCAGTATTTTATATGATTGAGTTATGACAGAGTTGTCAATAGAGTAGACAGTAGGCAAACACGGAGTGCTTGACAGTTGAGTATTCGGCTCGTCAAGCTGCCTGCTCAGGGCAGGGAGTCCTTTGTAAGTAGTGTGCCTACATAATGTGGTACTTGCCTTGAGGTCTTCTAAAGCGGCAGTCTGGCTATTACTGGCCTGCCGGGATCAGTTTTGAATGTTTCAGCTATTTGCAGCCATGCCTGTGTGCGTGCTTGTCTGGGGGCCTCGCAAGCATGTGGAGAGGAAGGGGTAAAGAAGGCCAAATTATTGATACCAAATGATATATAATATCCCACAAGTCCGGGCTAGAAACTATGGTATCAATCTGCTTTTCATGGTTGCAGACTGAGTTTTTCCTAATCCTACATGGCGAATTGAAATTGAAATTGGGACTTTCTGCATGTAAAGGATGTGTTCTGTGACTGAACTATGACCTCTTGAGCACCTGCTAAGACCCCTGTACTTTGGCAGATTTCTACCAGCATTGATGTCTACCCTAAGCACAAATAGCCAGATAAGATATGAAGCCATTCTGTCTGATCAGATGAGTTACTTGGCTACCATAAAAGGAATAACAATGAATATGAACACTGGGAAAACAGAGATGGAGGGGCCCTAATAACAAGTATCATGGGACTTCCGGTGGTGCGAATGTGGCGTCCAGTCGGGATCCGTGAAGTGGCGGTATCCTGATGCCCAGGGGAGATCGGTAGCTCCAATTTTTTTGTGACCTAACTGAGAGGAGTGTCACCCCCCGGGAAGGGGGAACACAGGGGCGATTCGAAGGGGGCCCATTGGCGGCAAGAAGTGAGTAGAAGGGAGGAAAGTAGGCACTCGCCGTTTGAAGCTAGAAAAGACGGGCCAGAGAGTCGCCATTATCTCCCCGGGTGCCAACAAGAGGCACGACCCACAGCACCACTAATCGTTAATAATTCATCAAGCGTGACAAGTAATTTTCTCCTTACCAGCTGGGTAAGTTCATCCGACGTTCCTTTTTTGAGAATAAGCGGGCGGTGAATAAGTCCAGTCCCCAAAGAGGGAAAGCATTGGGGACTTTGGCTGTCTTGCGTCGGGGATTTCCCAGCAGCCCAGCACCTTCTAGCAACCCCTCAGCAGAAAAATTTAACCTTTAAGAGCGGTTCAGAAGACTTCTTTAGAAATAGGAAAGCAGTTACTTCGTTGTAAAGGGGCGAGGAAGAAAGATAAGAAAGAAGGAAAGTTGATGTGAAGTAGTACAGTCTGCTAAGTTCGGCGTGGGGGGTGCAGTGGAGTGAAATGGCGGAGATGCGACTGTGACGGGGAAAGTAGTGAAGCCGACAAGAGACCTTCGGAGGACTAGAGAATTGAAAAGTTTGTCTTCAAACAGTGGTGAGCCGTAAAAAGCTTGGACTTTTGTAATAAGCCTGTAAGTTTACAGCCGGAAACGTCGTTGCTGTTTTCGTCTCTCCTCTTTTGGGGTTTAAGGTTTTTTTTTCTTTTTTCTTTTTTGCCCACTACTGTCGTCCCTGTTGTTTGGGAGGAACTTGGATCAGCAAACCATCGAGAGGAGAGGATAGAGCAGAAAAAGAAAGTAAAAGGAAGTGAAAGAGTGAAAGAGGGTGGCGAGAGTGGTGAGAGCGGTGAAGACGGCGAGCATTCTTCATCAATGGCTGTCCTGACTAGGCCTGCTGTGACCTGCAGTCCAGCAACATCTGGAGGTCCACATTCTTCTCACTCTGGGTGCCCAAGACCACCCACCACCCAGTAGGTTTCCATGGCCAGGTGGGGATTTGAACCCTGGTCTTCAGTCTTAGTTCAGCACCTGTTACACCCTGCTAGCTTTCCTAGTTAGTCTAGTAAGTCTCAAATGGGAATCAATTATCTATGGTCAATCTCCAGTGCATTTTAATGTTTTCTTCTAATTAAAATATTGGCCTGTCAGCAAGAATGGGGCATTCTTTGACAAAAATTGTCTCATTTCCCTTGCTTTTGGTAATTGATGTAAATAAAGGAACAGACTGTTATATTCTATTACTGCTGTACTTCTTCCTCTCATATGAGGCTTGCTCCATTGTCAAGAAACCTGATTAGAACTATGGGATTAAGCAAAGTTTTATTGCATTGATTGATTGATTGATTGATGTGGCTGGTGATGAAAATTATGGCTGCAGCTGTTTGGCTAGGAAAGGCATTGTGTGTATTGGGAGCACGGAAGCAGTAGCTGTGAATCTGCTTCTTTCCTCTTGGATTCTAGGAGTAATTTGCCAAGTATCATCTCCATCTAATTTCTCTGTTTCAAAAGCTAGCTAGGTGTGGCACAAATAGCATTCTTGTTTAAGGCATATTCAGGTCTGGGACAAAGGCAAGACAAGAAAGCATGGAGAAACATTCAAGACTAAATGAATGGGCAAGACCTGGAAAGAAATCTGAAGTGAGAAAAAAGCTTCAGGAAGCCAATCAGGAATGGAGTGGCAGGCAGATATTGGTGCATTCCCAATATTTTCACCAGCTTTATTCCTCTGCCTTTGCAAAGCAGCCTGGTATGCAGATAAAGGAGTACTACTTGTTGTAGAGATATGAGTGAGAATGGGGCATGTTCTGTCCATTTCTGCATGACCTCTTAACACAGCAAAGCAGCTAGATATAATAGCCATCATTGAAATTTAATGAGATGAGACTCATGGACCATTTCTCACTACACTATTATAGTGCTATTATTTTACTTTCCACATCCTGTGGAGTTTGGGGTTTGTAGTTTACTGAGGCCAAAGATCCCTCTGGCTGAGAATTCTAAATGCTCTCCTTAAACTACAGGATTCCATAGGATGTTGAAAGTGGAAAAATAGCACTATAACAGTGTAGTGTGGAAATGACCATGATTAGAATGTAGTAATAGGGGGGTTCAATCTTTTTTCTGAGAAACAGAGCAAAGAGGAAGGGAAGAGGAGTAGCATTATATGTCAAGGATGTGTACACCTGTAAAGAGATCCATGACTTAAATCCTATAAACCAGATTGAGAGCATCTGGATAAAAATTAAGGGGATAGAAAAAACAGGGATGTCATTTTGGGAGTCTACTATAGACCCCCAAATCAGACTGAAGACTTAGATAAGGCCTTCCTAAAATAGATGACCACACAGTCAGGAAAAAGATAGTAGTAATGGAAGATTTCAACTATCCTGATATTTGTTGCAAGTCATATTCTGCCAAGAATATCAGGTCCAATAAAGTCCTCACTTGCCTTTCATTGTCCAGAAGGTGGAAGAGGCAACAAGGGGATCAGCTATTTTAGACCTGATCCCAAGCAATGATGATGACTTGGTTAATGGGGTAGAAGTAGCAGGATCCTTAGATGGGAGTGACCATGTTCTCCTGTTTGTTATACAGTATAGTGGAAAGGGAAAGGCAAGCATTGCCAGAATCACATTCTAGATTTAAGAAAGATAATTTCATTAAACTTAGGGAAATATTAGGTGTCATCCCATAATCAGGCATATTAAAAGAGAAAGGAGTTTATGATGAATGGGAGTTTCCTAAAAGTGAGATATTGAAGGCACAATTTCAAAGAATTTCTTTGAAGAGGAAAAGTGGGAGGCATCTAAAGAAATCAGAATGGATGTCTCAGGAACTTTCAAATGAACTAAGATTTAAAAGGGACATGTACAAGAAATGGAAAAAGGGGGAAATCGCAAAGAGGAATTCAAACAAATAGCATGTGTAGAGAAAAAGTCAGAAAAGCGAAATTGCAAAACAAGCTCAGGCTTGTTAGAGAGGTTGAAAACAATAAAAAGGGCTTTTTTGGTTATGTTTATAGGAAGAGGAAAGACAGCAGGATGGTAGGACCATTGCGAGGAGAAGATGGTGAAGTGGTAACAGGGGACAGAGAAAAGGGAGAACTACTTAACATTTTCTTTGCCTTGATCTTCTCTGAAAATAAAAATAGTGTTTAACCCGGAGAGAATGGAATAGAATAGGTAAAGAGGTAGTACAGGAATACCTGGCTACTCTTAATGATTTCAAGCCAGCAGGGCCTGATGAACTACCTCCAAGGGTATTAAAAGAACTGTCAGAAGTAATTTCAAAGCCACTGGCAATAATCCTTGAGAGTTCCTGGAGATCAGGAGAAGTCCTGGTAGACAGGAGGAGGGCAAATGTCCCCATCTTCAAATAGGGGAAAAAAGAGGGCCAAATAATTACTGCCCAGTCAGCCTGACATCAGTACCAGGAAAGGTGCTAGAGCAGATCATCAAACTGATAGTCTGTAAGCACTTAGAAGGGAATGCCATGATCACTTAAAGTCAACATGTGTTTCTCAAAACCAAGTCATTCCAGACTAATCTGATCTCTCTTTCTTTTTTTATAGAGTTTTAAAGCTTGGTAGATGAAGGGAATGCTGTGGGTATAGTTTATCTTGATTTCATTACCACTTTTGACAAGGTCCGCTATGATATTCTTGCAAGCAAGGTAGTAAAATGTGGGTTAGACAATGCTACAGTTAGGTGGATTTATAATTTGCTGACTGGCTGAACAGAAAGGGTGCTCACCAATGGCTTCTCTTCATCCTGGAAAGATGTGGAGTGCCACAGGGTTCTGTCCTGGACCCAGTGCTGTTCAACATCTTTATCAATGATTTGGATGAGGGAATAGAGGGCATGCTCGCCAAATTTGTAGATGACACCTAATTAGCTAATACCCCAGAGGAAAGGATCAGAATTCAAAATGACTTGGCAAATAAGAGGGCTGGGCCAAAAGTAACCAAATGAATTTTAACAGTGAGAAATGTAGCTTACTATACTTTGGAAAAAAGAATGAAATGTACATATGTAAGATGGATGACATCTGGCTTGAAAACAGTACTGTGAAAGGGATCTAGGAGTTTTAGTTGACCACAAGCTGTACATGACACAACAGTGTAATGCAGCAGCTAAAAAAGCCAATGCAATTCTAGGCTGCATCAATAGGATTATAGTTCTATATTACTTACTCTACTCTGTTTTTGTTAGACCTCACCTGGAATACTGTGTCCAGTTCTGGGCACCACTGTTTAAGAATGATATTGACAAGCTGGTAAGTGTCCAGAGGAGGGCAACCAAAATGGTGAATGGGCCTGTGAGGAGAGACTTAGAATCATACAATCATAGAATCATAGAAATGTAGAGTTGGAAGAGACCACACAGGCCATCCAGTCCAACCCCCTGCCATGCAGGAACACCCTCAAAGCACTCCCGACAGATGGCCATCAAGCCTCTGCTTAAAAACCTCCAAGGAAGGAGACTCCACTACGCTCCAAGGCAGCAGATTCCACTGCCGGACAGCCCTGACTGTCAGGAAGTTCTTCCTGAGGTTCAGGTGGAATCTCCTTTCCTGCAGCTTGAATCCATTGCTCCTTGTCCTGGTCTCTGGAGCAGCAGAAAACAAGCCCCCTCCTTCCTCTACGTGGCATCCCTTCAAATATTTAAACATGGCTATCATGTCCCCTCTTAACCTCCTCTTCTGCAGACTAAACATACCCAGCTCTCTAAGTCTATCCTCATAGGGCATGTCTTCCAGGCCTCTCACCATTTTGGTCGCCCTCCTCTGGACTTGCTCCAGCTTGTCAATATCCTTCTTGAATTGGGGTGCCCAGAACTGGACACAGTATTCAAGATGGGGTCTAACCAAAGCAGAGTAGAGTGGTACCAGTACCTCCCTCGATCTAGACACCATACTCCTATTGATGCAGCCAAGAATTGCATTGGCTTTCTTGGCTGCCGCATCACACTGCTGACTCATGTTCAGCTTGTGGTCTATGAAGACTCCTAGATCCCTTTCACACGTACTGCTATCCAGCCACGTGTCCCCCACTTAGGGAGATAGGTATGTTTAGCCTGACGAAAACAAGGTTCAGAGATGACATGATAGCCATATTCAAATATTTAAAGGGATGTCATATTGAAGATGGAGCAAGCTTGTTTCCTGCTGCTCCAGAGACTAGGGCACAGAGCAATGGATTCAAACTACAGGACAGGAGATTTCACCTAAACATCAGAAAGAAGTTACTCATGGTAAGACCTGTTCAACAGTGGAATATGCTGCCTTGGAGTGTGGTGGAGTCACTTTTTTGGGAATGTTTTAAATGGAGGCTGGATGGCCATTTGCTGGGGGTGCTTTGAGTGTGTGTTCCTGTGTGGCAGGGGGTTGAACTTGATGGCCATTGTGGTCTCTTCCAGCTTTATTCTATGATTCTGTGTTTCATTTAAAGGCTTAAGAACCTAATCTTTTGAAAAAGTGGACCACTCTACCCCTGTTGAGTCTTTCAATTCCAGCTCATAGAATCATAGAGTTGGAAGAGACCCCAGGGGCCATCCAGTCCAGCCCCCTGCCATGCAGGAACACCCATCAAAGCATTCCCAACAGATGGCTATCCAGCTTCCACTTAAAAACCTCCAAAGAAGGAGACACTACCACACTCTGAGGCAGCATATTCCACTGCCGGACGGCTCGGACCATCAAGAAGTTCTTCCTGAGGTTCAAGTGGAATTTCCTTTCCTGCAGCCTGAATCCATTGCTCCTGGTCCTAGTCTATGGAGCGGCAGAGAACAAGTCTGCTCCCTCCTCAACATGACATCCCTTCAAATATTTAAACACGGCTATCATGTCCCCTCTTAAACCTTCTCTTCTGCAGACTAAACATGCCCAGGTCCCTAAGCCGTTCTTCATAGGGCATGGCTTCCAGACCCTTCACCATTTTGGTCGCCTTCCTTTGGACACGTTCCAGCTTGTCGATATCCTTCTTGAATTGAGGTGCCCAGAACTGGACACAGTTATTCCAAATGAGGCCTAACCAATGCAGAATAGAGTGGTACCATTACCTCTCTTGATCTAGACACCATACTCCTATTGATGCAACCAAGAATCGTGTTGGCTGCTGCATAACATTGCTCACTCATGTTCAGCTTGTGATCTACCAAGACTCTTAGATCCCTTTCACACGTACTGCTATCCAGCCACATGTCCCCCGTCCTGTATTTGTGCCTTCCATTTTTTCTACCTAAGTATAGGACCTAACATTTCTCTTAGTTGAAATTCATTTTATTAGCTTTGGGCTAGCTCTCCAATCTGTCAAGGTCTTTTCAAAATTTGATCCTGTCCTCTGGTGAATTAGCAACCCCTCCCAATTTGGTATCATCTGCAAATTTGATCAGCATGCCCTCCACTCCTTCATCCAAGTCATTGATGAAAATGTTGAATAGGACTGGGCCCAGGACAGAATCCTGTGGCACCCCACTAGTCACTTCTCTCCAGGATGAAAAGCAGCCATGGGTGAGCACCTTTTGGGTTTGGTCGGTCAACCAATTACAAATCCAACTAACAGTAGCCCTGTCTAGCCTGCATTTTACTAGCTTCTTTACAAGAATGTCATGGGGAACTTTGTCAAAGGCCTTACTGAGGTCAAGATATGCTACGTCTACGGCATTCCCTTCATCTATCAAGCTTGTAACCCTATCATAAAAAGAGATAAGATTAGTCTGGCATGACTTATTTCTGAGAAATCCATGCTGGCTTCTAGTGATTACGGCATTGCTTTCTAAGTAATTACAAACTGACTGTTTAATGATCTGCTTTAGGATCTTTCCTGGAATTGATGTCAGGCTGACTGGGCAATAATTATTATGGTCCTCCTTTTTCCCTTCTTGAAGATGGGGATGGCATTTCCCTCCTCCAGTCTGCTGGGACTTCTCCTGTTCTCCAAGAGTTCTGAAAGATTATTGCAAGTGGTTCAGAAATGACTTTTGCCAGCTCTTTTAATATCCTTGGATGTAATTCATCTGGCCGTGGGGACTTGAATTCATCTAGTTTAGCCAGATATTCCTGTACTACTTCTCTATTTATTCTGTGCTGCATTCCCCCCCACCTTCCTCACCTGCTCCTCATGTCCCAGGTTGGGTACTTCTATCCTTCTGGGAGAAAACAGAGGCAAAGAAGGTATTGAATAGTTCTGCCTTCTGTCTTCCCTCCGTTATTAATTGGTCACCTTCTCCACGCAGTGATCCTATCATTTCCTTGTTTTTCCTTCTGCTGCGGACATATCTAAAAAAGTCTGTTTTATTGTTTTTGATGTGTCTGGCAAGCCTGAGTTCATTCTGCGCTTTAGCTTTTCTGACCTTCTCCCTATGTCTCCTGGCTATTTGTTTTAATTCCTCTTTGGTTTTACCATTTTTCCACTTCCTGTACATGTTTCTTTTAACACTTAGCTCAGCTGAGAGTTCTTTTCTGAACCATTCCGGTTTCTTTAGAGACCTGCCATTTTTCCTCCTTATTGGCAGTTTTCAATTGTGCCTTCAGTATCTCACTTTTAAGAAACTCCCATCCGTCATGAACTCCTTTCTCTTTTAGTAGTCTTGACCACAGGATTTCAGCAAGTAACTCCCTAAGTTTAGAAACACAAACTGCGGGACCAGGAGCTGGAGTGATGGGTAGGATCACATAGACCCTTTGGGGGAACTCGGGAAACGAACTCTCTGGAACTACGTTAGGAAAGAGGGATGGGAACCAATCTCCAGCCTGCCCAAATAAAGTCACTCTGGTACACCCAGGCCTGGTTTTACACCTCGACAGCACAGGGGACGAGAGGACGAGGAAACGGTTGGTGGATAGGGAGGTCACCTAGACCCAGGGAACACCTACAGGAGTACTTGCCTGCCTGCGGGGGGGGGGGTAATGAACACAACGGAACTTACAGCACCGCCTGGCCAAGCAGCGGGGGAAGAGGGGCACGGAACCAAAACTAAACCGTCCCTAACTGGTTTTCTGGGTGAGGGGCGCCTTCCTACACCACGGGCTAAACCGCTAAACACCAAGACTAAGTCGGGACTCACCACCCAATCCTAGTCGGCTAGCCAAATCAGGATTCCTACCCGCAAATTCTGAGAGACCGGGACTCTCACCCGCGTCTCTTCCAACACAAAATAAAAAAACCAAAACTCAAGGGGGACAAGGGAAAGGACAGGAGCACAAGGGGGCTTGCTCCTTCTGTGTCCTTTCCTAAAAGTACTTTTGTGTGGCTTGCTGCTAAGATGTTGAATGCGTGTAGAATGTTCCTCATGTGGTAGGCCTAAATCAGGTAAAACCCCAAAGCCTACGATAGACCCAAGATGGGGAGGTGATTCCCAGGACCAGACAAGAAGAGGGGTAAAGATTACCATGAGATAGAGCTAACTCACACAGAGACACAAAACACGTGCACTAACCTGCCTAACTGCGATCTAAACCAGCTCAACTGACCGTTCCCTAGGTCGGCACCGCCCAATTTGAGGAGGTTTGCGACTCCTTCTCAAACTGGGGGTACTGGGGCTGCCCCATTCTCCCCCACTCTGTTACCCTGTATGTTGGGGGTCCTGGAAGGGGCACCCAAATAACCAAACAACAACACAAGATGGGGAAATTAGTCTCGAGCACTCTCTTAAGCTAACGAGAGGCAGGGTAACTTTAGCTAGGATCTTTAACTCTATGTATACAGCGTCGGGTCAGAGAGCGGTAAGACAAGTTTTACAGTAACAAATAATAGTTTTATTGAGAGCAAATAACACAACAGACAAGACATACAGTAACTAACTAAGAAATAGAAATGGAGAGTTTTTGGGGAATGGGTAATACAGCACCTGGTCTCGTAGTCCTGAAGAGAAACGGAGGTTGCAGGGGAGGAAAGCTCACTGCGGTTCGCTGAGGGGAGCTCGCTGGACAAACCGACAGCAAGGCAGGATGGAAGTCCAAAGTAGTCCAAGGAGGACTTGAAAATGGGGACTTTTTATAGGGTGGATTTTACCTACAGGCCCATGCCATGCTCGGTGAGAACAAAGAGAATTTGTAGCTGGACAAAGGTGTTGGAAAAGGTCAGGTTTTACATGATAAGCTTAGCGCTCGATGACAATAGTATGGCCAGTATGCAAATGGCCCAACATAAAGGAATGGCTTGGCACTCGGCCGTACCTCTTTGTATGGAGTCATGCTGAGCAAGGCCGGTTTGCAAGAAGGTGTTCCCTGAAACATCGGAGAGGCTTAAGTTGCCTGCCTAAATGAGGTTTGGAATTTAAAAAAACCCCCACCTAATACGTGCTTGTCCAGGTGGACCTCTGCAAACACGTGGAGTAGGGTGGCAGAGAAAGATCAAGTAAAGGCCAAATTATTTGATATCAAAAGGATATCTAGTGCTCTCACCAGACATATCATAACCGTAATAACATGGCCATCTGCTCCAGGAAGGCCTCATCCATGTCCTCAGTCTGGCCCGGAGGCTTGTAGCAAACCCCCACAATCACATCCCTATTGTTTCTCGCTCCCTTAATTCTCACCCAGATGCTCTCAACTTGGATTCCCAGATTTAAGTCCTGGATTGCTTCACAGGTGAAATCATCCCTGACATATAAGGTTACTCCTCCTTTCTTCTTTGGTCTATTTCTCTGAAATAGATCATACCCTGCTATTCCTACATTCCAATCATGAGATTCATCCCACCAGGTTTCAGTTGGTCTTCTCATGTGGAGAGTGACAGTTCTGAACAGGAGCCCCTCCATGCACAGTGTCTCTGTGCAAACTGAATGCTGATTTTTTCAAATATAGAGAACCTCTATGTGTAGCAGAAACTCTCCTGTTCAGATGTATAGCTTTCCATGTAGGGAGAGCAACAGAGCAAGGCTAGCTAATCAGAATTAATCAGGACTGTTCAGGCCAAAGTGGGAAAGTTCAAGGGTATGATTTTAGCACTGAGTAACAAAGCTTGATCCCCTGTGAGTAGAGTGGCCTTTCTAGCCAGGCAACATTATGTTTTCCATGTTGAGAAGAAGGAATAACCTTACATTCTGGACCTTAAAAACTGCCCAGAGAAAATTATCTCTGGTAGTGGTGGTTTGTATGGAGTTCTGGGGTTTATAGTTTGGTGAGGCACAGGAGTGCTTTGGCTGAGAAATCTAAATACTCCTCCCTAAACTTCCAGTCCCAGGATTCCATATGATGGAACCACTGTAGTAAAACTGGAATAACAGTGCTGTAATTCTGTAGTGTAAATTTCCTAGGGCTGAGGAGGGGCCCGCTGGAACACATTATTCTGAGGCTTCTTAGTACTGCAGGTGACCTTGCTTCCTAAAGTTACTAGGAGAGAGAGAAATCTCTTAAATCAGTACTAGTCTGTTGTGCAAATATTTGTTGCTGCTGTGTGTCTTCAAACCATTTCTGATTTATGATGCCCTGAAGCTGAACTTATCACAGGGCAAATTGTAGAAAAAATTGTTCAGAAGGGGTTTGCCTTCGCCTTCCTCTGAGGCTGGCACAGTTGTGTAGGAACATGGGGCGGGGGGGGGCGATTCGCCCCAGGTGGTAAAGTTTCTGGGGCATCCCGGCCCATAGCCATGGCCCCGCACACCCTGGCTGCCAGCCCCCCGCACAGTGACCATGCCCGCATGCCATAGCCCTGCCTCTCCTACCCCTCCTCCACACACTCCAAGCTCCCCACTGGGCTGACAGCCTCCTCAAGTTGTTTCCATAGCCAAGCAGAAATCTGAACCCTAGTCTCCAGAGACATAGTCCAACATTGAAACCATGACACTGCCTCTATATGCCTCCTGGGAATGTGATCAATAGAACAGTGAATGCTAAAGCAGGAATGAGAAATCCATGGCCCTCCTGATGTTCCTGCAATCAGGATCCCTTGCCATTGGTTTTGCTGGCTGGGGCTGATGGGACCTGCAACTGAGCAACTTCAAGAAGGCAGCTATTTCCTACCCTGTGATACAGTGTGCTAAGATGGGTCAGACAGCATCCATGCTGAGATCTGTGGCCTTGCAAGAGCTATTTCCTTCTGTAATTGCAAGAATAAGAAACCAAGAGGTGAGATCATTGATCTAACAGTTGGAAACTTGGGAAACAAAAGGACTGAACAAAGAGTCCCAAAATAACTTCCAGGAGCAAACAATAGCTGAAGCATAACAGCTTTTCTGGAATGCTTGGCTTCAGCTATCCTTGTAGCTGCCAATGTGCTGTTTCACCGTGCCTTTAAAAGGAGGGGTGTTGCTATTGCTGGCCATCATAAGCCATTCTTAAATCTCTCTGAAATACCATAGTCTCCTTTGTCCTACACAACCTGGACAAATCCTGGGAGTGAAACACTCCCCAGCCTTCAGGTTTCCTCCTACAGAATCATTTGTGCAATGTGGGTGGGGGGATCTGGAATGTACTGGGTGAAGGAGTTTAGCCATTCCCAAGGCATACAAACAGTCTGTGAAAGAGGGAGAACCTCATCTTTCTCTCCCAAACACATGAATTTGAGCCATTCACAAACATAGAAACAAGCCTTGTCAGAAGTTCTACTTTCATCACGTAAGTTCTTACACCTTTGATTGCTCATGCCACTATAAATCATTTAGCCTCTAATGTGACACATACTTACCAGTCTTTTTGCTGCTATTGATTGAACACAGCTGCTCTTCCAGAAATGGCACCTGGACACCCTGGTCCACTGGAAGCAGAGAAAGTGAGGATGTGACTCAGAAATAAAAATGCCACAAGTAGAACAGTGTGTCCTCTGCCCTAAAAATAACCACATGCCCATGAAAAGCTAGATTCTGTGGCCTGTATATATTGTGCAAGCAAATATACATATATTTTGATTATTTTGCATGTTTTCTGTTTCTGCTAGTTATGGGGGTGGGAAGTGAACAGCTATGCCTAACAGTAGAAGTCCTGCATAATCTACTCTGGTTTCTGAGAATTTCTCAAGTATTTTCTAGAGATGTTTTGGTAATCATGAGGGCTAGAACCTATATTTCTTTAGTGAGCTCTGCAAGATCAAATCTTCCTTGAATGCTGTGCCTGCACTGTCCAGTTGCAAAACATAGTACTGACCATAAGGAAGTGGTTTATATTAAAACAATAAGTTATTCTCTATCTAGCTTGGCCAGTCTTTTTCTAACTAGTGGTGGCTCATGCACATCAGGCAAGAGGATGGAACTGAAAAACAACTGCTTGCAAAAATCTTATTGGCTAATAAAAACAAGGAGTCTGTTCTTTGTTTGCTTACAGTTATTTCTAAATTGCTTTTCAGTTACTGCTCCAAAAATGAAAGGCAAAACAGTCAAAACAATAAAAAAAATAGCCAAAGAGTAAACACAGTGGGTCCTCATTAGCCATTGGGTTTGGTTCAAGGATCTCTTGTGGATACCAAAATCTGTGGATGCTCAAATCTCATTATATACAGTGGTGCAGTAAAATGGCATCCCTTATATAAAATAGTGAACAACTCAAAGGTTTGCTTTTTGGACTTTTTAAAAAAATATTTTCAAGCATAGTTGGTTGAATCTGTGGATACAGAATCCGTGGAGGACCAATTGTATAACATACCCTAAAGGTACCAGGTCTCATCAGATTTAGGAAGCTAAGCAGGGTCAGCCCTGGTTAGTACATGGATGGAAGACCACCAATGAATATCAGGTACTGTAGGCTATATTTCAGAGGAAGGAACTGGCAAAACCACCTCTGAGTATTCCTTGCCTAAGAAAACCCTATGAAATTCATGTGGGTCACTGTAAGGTGATAAGCAACTTGAACGCACATCAGCACATAATATAAAAATATGAAACAATGAAAATATATTCTAGGGCTGCTTTCAAAAAAAGAGAGAACAAAATAGAATTATCTTTACCTGCTTCTGGACAGAAATAGCCAAGTGAACAGCTTCTGGCCCTGCTTGATAAAAACTGTAGAGCTTTATTGCATCAGATCAAAGTCCTGTCTAGCCCAGCATTCTGTTTCCATAGTGGCTAACCAGTTGTCTGTAAGCACACAAGTTCCTTTTCATTTCTGTTCAGCAACAAGCCAGTACTGTATATAGAAATATATGGCCTCTGATTCTGGAGGTTAGTTTCCAGAGTGAAAACTGGAAATGCTTCCTGAACTTTCAATAGTTCTGTAGCAGAGGAAATTTCAGCAGGTGTTCCTTGTTCAGCAGTAACACCTGCTGAAGGTCCCTGTTCTACACAACTGTTCAACTAACAGGAAGTGTCTGTCTGCAGTTTTCAGTGGCAACCCACAGTGGAAATCATACATAGGGAGGCACTCGAGCTCTCTGGCTGAAATTCTAAAAACCATTCCTTTGCATTGGCAAATCCCAAGTTTCCACAAGATGGAACCATGTAGTTAAAGAGGAATCATAGTGATACATTTGTACAGTGTAAAAGGGCCCCAGCATGGGACCTTATCCCATTCTGTCCTTTGTGTGACTGAGCCAAAGAGAGAGTGAAAAAGGGATAGGGAGTGTCGGCGGCTGGGCGGGGCCGGGCAGGTTCGGGTCTGGCTCAGGCCGAGGCTGGCGTCCCGGAAGCCTCAGCCAGCAGAGTCACCGCAAAACTAAAGCAGGCCTTACTTCAGGCGGTAAACAGGAATGAAAAGAAAGGGTTTTCCTCACCCGGGCAACGAAGGGTTAAGCTGGCTGGCAAGGCTTCCGAGCAGAGTCTCGGCAGGAACGAAGCGGGACCGCGGCAGGGGCAGGGCAGGGCAGGGCAGGGCAGGCAGGAAAAAAGCAGGAACAAGGCAGGAACAAGGCAGCAGCACTGACGGGCAACTCACGGAGAGCTGTTGGTTGTTGCTCCGTGCTGAACTTGGCTCCCTCTGGCTCTAAAATAGGGGCCTGGCGCCGGCCAATCCTGAAGCTGCTGCACAGCTGGGAGCCCTCAGCTGGGCTCACAGCTGTGCGTCCTTAGCCAGCTGCGAGCCCTCAGCCTGCCGCTGACACTCCAGCAACCGGCGGGAGCGGCGGGCAGCCTCCTTGGCCTGCCGCCGCTGCGAGAACGTGGGAGGGAGGCCGTCAGGCTCCTCCGGATCGGGCTCGCGGGTGAGCGGCGGCCCAGCGACCTCCGGGCGACTCTCTTCCGCAGCGCTGGCTCCGTCGGCGTCTTCAGCGGCGTCAGGGCAGGCGGGCTCGGGACGACCTCCCGTAGCGGCAGGTGGCTCCATAGCCTCCTCTGCGGCGGCGGTGGCCTCGACAGCGTCCGGGCAGCTGTTCCCGGCGCCGGAGGCCTCCGCCGCTACTCGCGAGGAGACCGGATCCTCCGCCGCTACTCGCGAGGAGACCGGATCGTCCTCCTCCTCGGGTGCTGCGTCCGGGGCTGCGGAGGTCCCGACAGGGATGAATTTTAAAAGCCACAGTTTGGCCAATGCCACACCTGTTTTGGCAGATGAATGAACTTCATTCACGGGATGAAGGTGCAAGTGACATGATTTCTGCTTTGGCAGGGACATTTTACTGTGACAGTTGCTGAGTGGACAAGTACCGTAAAGCTACACAAAATCCTTTCTTTTTGGTACTGAGGCATAAGCTTCAGCTTCAGAGATTGACAGTGGAGGTTCGCACTGAGGGGGATGCTTCCAGGAGGATGTGAAGCTGAAAAAATTGCAATTATTCCGCAAAACATTCCAAGTTTCTAGCAACTTGGCTCCCATGCACTACCCCTGTGGAATGACAACTACTTTCTAGCACTGATGATAGAAGTATATAAGAATATATGGTTACCATGCAACCTCTTTTTCCAAGACATTTCTCCTCCTCCTCCTCTTCCTCCTCCTCCTTCTTTTTTGATCTGAGTAGATTTTTCAAATGTATAAATGTTTAAAATGAAGGTTAGGAATATTTCACGTAGCAATGATCACAGCTTATATATATTATAACAAGACAGTGATATATGTTTTATATCATTTTATATCGGGGTATTTCAAATGAGAGTCATCATAGTGATTGGTGGTTTGAAGCAGTCAGTAAACATGTTCTTTTTTTGGTAATCCCAAATAATAACACAGCTAACCTCCTCCCCACCAAATTCAAGGACATAAAAACTTGTGTCTCCCTTTATTCTGAATATATTCCTGGATGAAATAAATGGGTTTACACTTTTTTTTTTACTTCTGTGAAATCCACTATGTGGAGCAAGCAGCAGGAATGGTGGAATATAAGGAGACTGCAAAGAGGCACACACCAATTCAGTCCAGAAGAGGGCATGGCCTAGTGTGTTTCCATGGAAACCAAGCCACAACCACACACCATACAAAGCTCTCATATCTTTTAATAGTAGAGGAGAGGGAATGTTGGCAAGTGCAGCTTGCCATGCAACATAGAGAAAAGATCCACCTGTTAACAATCTCTCTTCCAGACAAGATACTGAAGGTCCAAGAATCTGCCATTTTTCATCCCCAGTCCTGTATTCTGTCTCTTCTTAGGTCAGCACAAACAAGCTTTTCAAAAGTGTTCCATTTTTTCCTTCTGCCCAGCTCGTAAGTCATGAGGCATGAAATTTATTACAGGCACGTTGGCTCCTCCAGGGGAGCTATATTCTGCTGACAGCATCCCCCCCCATTTTCTTCATTTGAATCTGAGGGCTAGACAGTTCCTGTGGAAAACCTAACAACTGTGAAATTTAACATTAGGAATCTCTAACTGAAGATCAGCAAAACACTGAGGCATGCCAACTCTGCTGATGGAGTAAGATTCTAATTTTGCTAAAGGTTTTTAAAGTGACCCTCAGACTCCTGACCAACTAAAGGCACTTTGTATGTTGTGTTTGGGGATTCCAAACAAACTCTTTGCCCCTGCATCAGGAGCATTTCCATACTATATAACTGTAGCACAATGATCTCTCTTTAACTTCCATAGGAACATTCTATGGAAGCCTGGGACTCTCTCTTTGGGAGGAATATTTGGATTTCTCAGTCAGAAATATTTGGATTTCTCAGTACCTCACCAAACTACAAATCCAGGATTCCATAGGATGCAGCCATGACAGTTGAAGTGGAATTGTAACACCTCTATAACTTCATTTGGCAGCTTCTCTGTCATAACCCAATAGAACTGTAACCCAAATGGGGCCTTTGAGGGAATATCCAACTTTGATACAGAAAACAAGAAAGCAGAAAGGTGCTCTTGTGCCATAGTTGTTAAACGTGTTGAACTAGAACTGGGGAGACCACATTCAAATTCCTACATGGCCATAAAGCTTGCTAGGAGACCCCAGCCCAATCACTCTTTAGCCATTTTAACCTACCTGATAGGGGTTGTTGCAAGAATAAAAATTTGGAGAGGTACCATAAATGTCACCTTTCAGTTTTTAAAGGAAAGGTGAGACATAAATGTAACCAGTAGGTAAATGATAAAGGAAAACATGCAAGCAGGATTCTATCAGATTGTTCAGTAAGAAGAAAACCAGTTCATTTTTCAGTGTTCTGGCCAGTGGGCTAGAAGATATGGAAGAACTGACAAGCAGTGGCCACTTATTTTGTATTGTATTAAAAGCTTCTTAACATACAGTTACAGTAAATAGCAGTCAGAACTGCATTCATGTTCTGGCTGTTCTAAACTGATTTTTCTGCACTTCTAAACTGAGGTTTCCTCAGCCCTATATTTTGGACTACATGTCCATAATCTTAGCAAGCTCAGATATTAGAGGGAGTGAAGAATATTGGATGAGGATGGTGTTACCCTGCTTGGTGGAGGTCCCTTGGGGGACACCTGGATGCGCTCCAAATCAGAAAAGGTTGGGTAATTTAGCAGAGCACAAGCAATGGCTGAATGGGAGGCAGAGCAACCTAGCAAAATCTTTTACCCTGTTTTTATGGGGTCAGGCCAAACCAAAAACCAGACAATGTATCAAACAAATGGATTTTATCGAATGGAAGTGTTTTCACGCATCAATGCATTCACTCACTCACTCACGCAAGACCTATTGAGAAGGAAAAGAGTGGAAAGTTGGATAGGAAAATGTAGAGAGGGATTTTGAATGAGGTGATACTGCACCTGTCCTGAAGTCCCTTGGTCCAGGAAAACAGAAAACAGATATGGAACTCAGCAGAAAAATGGCTGAGGGGATTACTCAACCAGCAGAGTGACGGTCTGCTAGTGTGGCAGGGAGTTCTCCAGAGAAAACTCTCAAAAACTAGGACTACTTGTAGGGGAAAATGTACCTCGAGGGCAAATCCTCTCCTGGGGAGAACAAAGACACTGAAAAGGGAAGGAAGCTCCTCAATAGCAACTGATTTTGCATGGTGATTTTATGATGGGTTGCCAACGTTTCAAGATCTTTGGTTGCAACAGGTTATAGTGTAAATTTATGTAGATGGTCCTCACCTTGCAGGATTTTTCTGGAGTTCCAAATTCTCAACTTGGGGAAAACACACTAATCCCCTTGAGTTGGCTCCTCTGTGGCTGAGGACCCTTTGTTTACCGTGGGTTTGCACAGCTTGAGGTCTCCTCGGGCTACATGACTGAGGATTTTACTGGCCTGATCTAGTTCTCGATCGTTTGACCATTTGTGCCTACGTGCTCATCCAGGCAACCTCTCTGGCATGATGGATTAAATTTAATATTAAAAATTGTAGACCCGGGGACAGGGTGAGCCAGCGAGGCAACAATGGACTGAAGGGGCCTTCAGCAGAAGGATGATGGTGGTGGCTTCACTGGTAGGTGGCTTCATTCTTCATTAGAAGAATGTGTTCTTCATTAGAAAAAAGAAGGTGGTTTCATTAGAAGAAATAAAGGATGTTGCCCTTCCACATTCTGAAACAGTAGAGAAGGGGATATCTTCTAAAGGTGAGGGTGTAAGGCTTTTTGCTTCCCTTTTTTTTGGTGTTATTTGAGGACTGACTTTACTTCTCTTCAGTTGCCTCTGGAAAAATAGATACCAATGCCCCAAAATCTGAATGTTGGAGCTTCTATTAAATACCTACCTGCGGCATTCACAGGTTACAAAAAACAGACCTCTCCCCCCCCTTTTTTACCATCTTTCTTTATTCAAATGTATAATGGAAATCTATGTGGAATACAATATAGCTGTTAATCTAGTAAAGTGAGTATACTGTAATAAGCTGTGCTGCAGTTCCAATATGAATCACCTTTGGAGTACACAGGCAATATCAAAATAGAAAACTGGAGTGGTGTTGTGGTTAGAATATTTGACCAGGATTGAGGAGACCCAAGTTCAGATTACTAGCATCACTGAGACCTGGTGGGACGAGTCTCATGATTGGAATATAGGAATAGAGGGGTATAGCCTATTTTGTAAAAATAGACCAAACAAGAAAGGAGGAGGAGTAGCCTTGTATGTCAAGGATGTTTTCACCTGTGAAGAGATCCAGGACTTAAACCCAGAAAGCCAGGTCGAGAGCATTTGGGTAAGAATTAAGGCAGCGAGAAACAAGAGGGATATTCTGGTGGGGGTTTACTACAGACCTCCAACCCAGGCTGAGGACTTGGATGACGCCTTCCTCAACCAAATGACTGCACATTCAAAGAGGAGAGATACAGTAATAATAGGAGACTTCAATTACCCCGATATATGCTGGCAGTCAAACTCTGCCAAGACAGCAAGGTCCAGCAAGTTTCTTGCTTGTCTTGCAGACAACTTCATGGTCCAGAAGGTGGAAGAGGCCACAAGGGGATCAAATATTCTAGATCTGATCCTGACCAACAGGGATGACCTTGTTAATGAGGTAGAAGTGGTTGGATCTTTAGGGGGGAGTGACCATGCCCTGTTGGAATTTGGCATTCAGTGGGAAGGAGAAGATAAGGGTAGCCAGACACTCATCTTAGATTTTAAAAAAGCGGACTTCTATAAACTTAGGGAGCTGCTGGCAGGATTCCGTGGTCAGGAACAGTGAAAGGGAAAGGAGTTCAGGAGGCATGGGAGTTCCTTAAAAAGGAGATACTGAAGGCAAAGTCTAAAACGGTGCCAATAAGGAGAAAAAATGGAAGGCATCTGAAGAAACCAGAATGGTTGACTAAAGAACTCTCAGCTGAGCTAAGTGTTAAGAGAAACATGTATAGGAAATGGAAGAAGGGGGAAACCACCAAAGAAGAATTTAAGCAAGTAGCCAGGAGATGTAGGGAGGAAGTCAGAAAGGCTAAAGCGCAGAACAAACTTAGGCTGGCCAGAGACATTAAAAACAATAAAAAGGGCTTTTTTAAATATGTCCAAAGCATAAGAAAAAAGAAGGAGAGATAGGGTCGCTGCACACAGAAGATGGCGAATTACTCACAGGGAGAAGAGAAAAGGCAGAGCTACTTAACACCTTCTTTGCCTCCATATTTTCCCAGAAGGATACAAGCACTTAACCTGGTGGTTGGGGAGCAGGGGAGGAAGCAGGAGAAATGAGGCACATAATAGGTAGAGAGATGGTACAGGAATACCTGGCCACACTGGATGAATTCAAGTCTCCAGGGCCAGATGAATTGCATCCTAGTATATTAAAAGAGCTGGCAGAGGTCATTTCGGAACTGCTTGCTAATTTTTGAGAAATCTTGGAGGACAGGAGAAGTTCCAGCAGACTGGAAGAGAGCAAATGTTATCCCCATCTTCAAGAAGGGAAAAAAGAGGACTCAAATAATTATCTCCCAGTCAGCCTGACATCAGTACCCGGAAAGATCCTGGAGCAGATCATTAAGCAGTCAGTTTCTAATCATTTAGAAAGCAATGCATTAATCACGAGAAATCAACATGGATTTCTCAAAAATAAGTCATGCCAGACTAATCTTGTCTCTTTTTATGATAGAGTTACTAGCTTGATAGATGAAGGGAATGCTGTGGATGTAGCATATCTCGATTTCAGTAAGGCCTTCGACAAAGTACCCCATGACATTCTTGCAAAGAAGCTAGTAAAATGTGGGCTGGACAGGGCTACTGTTAGATGGATTTGTAATTGGTTGACCGACCGAACCCAAAGGGTGATCACGAATGGCTGCTTTTCATCCTGGAGAGAAGTGACTAGCGGGGTGCCACAGGGTTCTGTCCTGGGCCCAGTGCTGTTCAATATTTTTATCAATGACTTGGATGAAGGAATAGAGGGCATGCTCATCAAATTTGCAGATGATACCAAATTGGGAGGGGTTGCTAATACGCCAGAGGACAGGATCAAAATTCAAAATGACCTGGATAGATTGGAGAGCTGGGCCAGGGCGAACAAAATGAAATTCAACAGAGAGAAGTGTAAGGTCCTACACTTAGGTAGAAAAAATGGAATACAGAAATATAGGATGGGGGACATGTGGCTGGATAGCAGTATGTGTGAAAGGGATCTAGGAGTCTTCATAGATCACAAGCTGAACATGAGTCAGCAGTGTGATGCGGCAGCCAAGAAAGCCAATGCAATTCTCAGCTGCATCAATAGGAGTATGGTGTCTAGATCGAGGGAGGTACTGGTAGCACTCTACTCTGCTTTGGTTAGACCCCATCTTGAATACTGTGTCCAGTTCTGGGCACCCCAATTCAAGAAGGATATTGACAAGCTGGAGCAAGTCCAGAGGAGGGCGACCAAAATGGTGAGAGGCCTGGAAGCCATGCCCTATGAGGATAGACTTAGAGAGCTGGGTATGTTTAGTCTACAGAAGAGAAGGTTAAGAGGGGACATGATAACCATGTTTAACTATTTGAAGGGATGCCACGTAGAGGAGGGGGAGGGCTTGTTTTCTGCTGCTCCAGAGACCAGGACAAGGAGCAATGGATTCAAGCTGCAGGAAAGGAGATTCCACCTGAACCTCAGGAAGAACTTCCTGACAGTCAGGGCTGTCCGGCAGTGGAATATGCTGCCTCGGAGTGTAGTGGAGTCTCCTTCCTTGGAGGTTTTTAAACAGAGGCTTGATGGCCATCTGTCGGGAGTGCTTTGAGGGTGTTCCTGCATGGCAGGGGGTTGGACTGGATGGCCCCTGTGGTCTCCTTGAACTCTACATTTCTATGATTCTATGATTCTATGATTACCTAGATTTGAACTAAGAGAGCATCCAACTTTCCCTTGGACTATATATCATGGACTGCAGTTGGAATTGTGGTGGGGGTAACCAGTGTTGGAAAATTTGCAAGCAACTTTTGTCCAAGCAAATCACAAAGAAAATCATTATTCTCTTTCTCTTGCAGTTGTGACTTGGACTATATCTATAAAGATGATTTGCCATACAGGTAGGTTTGGCCTGCTTCCCTCAGTAATTGTAACCCCCTGCCTACACATTAATATAACAATGATGTTCTGTTTTTTTTAAAGAAATCCCAAGACCTCAATGTGCCTTCACTTGAATCTGGAATCAGGTATTAAGGAACTTCAGCTAATGCTTCTATTTCCTGCTCTCATTTCCTGCAGGGTTTATGAATACCAAAAGATTCCTCCCCTCATCAGTCACATTCCTGTCAAAACCAGACGAAACTACCCAGGGACTGGGAGCAAGACTAGCCTGGGCCTACACACAGGGTTGAGAGGAAACAATTCCACAGCAGGCCGTACAAAATGTGAGTGTTTGGGGATAGAGTTCTTCAGAGGCTTTGATATCAAGGCACCCTTCCATCTGGCATTGGGCACCTCCAGCATTCAGTGACAGTACTCTTTCTGACAACTTTGTAACAGGGCATCTCTATTGTCTTGTGCTAGCAGTGGCAAAACTTCCAATACTGTTTTGGTGAGTGGATGTGGTAATATGGAATTCTCATAAGGATTCCATTCATTCTGTGAACAAAACTGTCCCTCTGAGGGAAGAGAAAATAATCATGGATCATCTAACTAACATTTGTGGGCAAGTGCAAATTGGGAGTAGGTTCCAACATTAAAAGACAAGACCAAACAGCAAGGATGTAAGATATTTCAAAGAAGATTGCAGAGGCAAGCAACAGCTGCAAGAAAGGTAGGTGAACATTTATGAAAAGGCAAGGGAGATGGAATTTGTGCTTCTAATGTTTCCTACTCAAAATGTAGTCCCTTACATTTTTCCCTGTTGAAATGAATTCTGTTCAGTTAGGTTAGATTTATTTTTCTGTGACACAATTTTCATTCCGTAATTTTCTCAGTTTGACCCAAGCTTTGCAATCTATTAAGATCATTTTGGATCCTGATGAAAGTATTAGCTACCCATCCTAGTTTGGTGTCACCTGCAAATTTGATAAGCAAACCCCTATTCCATCGTCCAAGTGAACACACAAAGCTGGGCCCAGGGAAGAGCCTTATTGCACCCCATTGATCACTGCTCTCCAAGATGGTAAATAAACATTGATGAGCACTCTTTGGATTTGATCCATCAACCACCCTACAAATCCACCTTATGATAGCACAATCTAGCCTGCTTTTTATCAGCCTGTTGCAAGAGTATCATGGGGGAACTTGTCAAAGGCCTTACTTGAAATCAAGATATTAAATCCACAACATTCTCCTGATAAAGCCAAGCTTGTAATTCTATTTTTTTTAATAAAAAGTGTGGCAGGACTTGTTTTTGAAAAACCTATATTGGCTCTTGGTAGTCACAGCATTATTTTGTAAGTACTCAAACTGATTGTTTAATGATCTGTTTTAGAACTTTTCTTTTCGGTGGAACACATTTGGGAACATGCCTTTTGAAATTTGTGTTTATTGTATTGCATTTATTTCATACTGTAAGCTGCCTAGGGAAGGTGATGGTTTTGACAGATAGCTAAAAAAATGGATTAAATAAATTAACAAATTACAAAGGGGTAAACCCCCAACCCCCTCACCCTTTTTTTCCTGCTTTTAAATAGCAGCCATCTGATACTGTTGGTCTTTTTTTAAAAGTTGGGATGTTACGCATGTTCACATGCAAGATACAGTTTTATCCACAAAATGAACTTCAGGTATAAACCTATTACTTCGGCCCAGGCCTACCTGGTGATAGCACTCGATATCGATTTGATATCAAAACCATTTGGCCTTCCTCTGCCACCCCCTCCACGTGTTTGCGAGGCCTCCGGACAAACACGTAAACAGGCGTGGCTGGTAATTGTTGGACATTCCATTCTCCACCTAGGCAGGCAGAACAGAGCCAATCCATTGCTTCAGGGACCTCTCCTGCAACCACAGTTTTGCTTAAGTGCGACACTAACAAAGGCGCCCGGCTCAGAGCCTATAGTCTTACAAAGCCAAGCTAAGCACCTTGTATTTGCATACACTATTGTTGATTCAGCGCTAAGCCGATCATGTTAAACTTGATCTTTTCCAAAGCTTTATCCTGCTCCAAACTCGCATTGTTCTCACCGAGTAAGGCATGGCCTGCAGTCACAATTCACCCTGGTGGCGCAGTGGTTAAATGCCGGTACTGCAAGCCACAAGGTTGTGAGTTCGATCTTGCCTGGCTCCAAGGTTGACTCAGCCTTCCATCCTTTCGCAGGTCAGTAAAATGAGTACCCAGCTTGTTGGGGGCATGTATAGAAATGTTTCGAAATACATGCTATTTGTAAGTTGTTCGCCACCTCGATCCATATAGAGAGGCGGGATACAAATAAATAATAATAATAATAATAATATATATATATATATAAATCCCCCGATTCCGAGACCACCTCGGATCGCTCCAGACTTCCATCCCGCCTTGCTGCCGCTTTGTCTGGCGAGCTCCCCTCAGCGAACTGCGCTGAGCTTTCTTCCCTGCACCCCAAGAGCTCAATCTTCAAACTTCTTCAGGACTACGAGAAAGATGTGGTATCACCCATTTCCCCCGGAAATCCCTATTTCCAATTCTTCCGTTAGCTGTGTGTGATTGTGGTGTCTTTACTGTTTGTTTGTCTTTCAATTAAACATCATTTTTGCTATTTTTAAAACTGTCTGACTGCTTGACTGACCTGACCCCGTAGACGCTGGTTTGCAAGATCTTGCTACATTACCCTGCCTCTCGCTAGCTTTAGTGAGTGCTCCAGCTAATTCTCCCCAGAATTGTGTTTGCGTTTTGGTTATTTGGGCACCCCTCCCAGGACCCCCAGAGAACAGGGTAACAGAGTGGTGGAGCAATGCGGGCAACCCCGGTACCACTAATTTGAGAAGGAGTTGCGAAGCTCCTCAAATTGGGCGGTGCCGACCTAGGGAATGGTCAGCTGAGCTGGTTTAGAACGCTGGTAGGCAGGCAAGTGTGTGCATGACTTCTCTGTGTGTGAAGTAACTCTATTGGGTGGAAATCCGTCCCCTTTCTTTCTTTGTCTTGTCCTGGGAATCACCTCCCCATCTTGGGTCTATCGTGGGCTGGGATTCTATGTGCTTTAGGCCTAGACGGTAGGAACGGTCCACACGCATACAACACTCTAGCAGCAAGGCACACGAAAAAATACAGAAGGAGCAACCCCCCTTGTACTCCTTCCTCTGCCCCCCCTTGAGTTTTTGTTTGTTAAAAATTGGAGAAGGTGCGGGTGCGTCCAGCTTCTCGATTCTCGGGTGCATCCTGACCTCGCTAGCGTGATAGGTGCGAGTGGAACCCCGACCTGGTTTAGGGTTTTGAGAGGTTTGTCCTGAGGTGTAGGAAGGTGCCCCTCACCCGAAAAACTGCTAGGGACAGTTTGATTTTGGTTCCTTGCCCCTTTTCCCCTGCTGCTCGGCCGGGAGGCGTAGTAAGTTCCTTCGTGTTCGTCACCCCCCTTCAGGCAGGCGGAATACTCCTAACGGTTCCCTGGGTCTAGGTGACCTCCCCATCTGCCAACTGTTTCCTCGTCCTCTCATCCCCAGTGCTGTCGAGGTGCAAAACTGGGCTTGGGTGTACTAGAGTGACTTTGGGCAGGCTGGAGATAGGTTCCCATCCCTCTTTCCTAGAGTAGTTCCACAGAGTTCATCTCCCGAAGTTCCCCCAGGGGTCTAGGTGACCTACCCGTCACTCCAGTTCCTGGTCCCATGTTTGTGTTAGTGAGTTAATGTGTCTTGTAGAAAAATGGCTAAGGAGAGCCCAGTTACTGTTAAGGACCTCATGTGTGAGGAGGAGGTCCGAGGAAAGTTAGAAAGGTGGGTTGAGTAAGGGGAAATGCCCCTGGAAGGACTCTGTCTTCCAGTCAGCTGATCCCTTTACCACACTCCGTGAAGCATATGCCCTGGCGCGTAAAAGAACCCATTCGAGCCACTGAAGGATGCATTGGCCGCTTGGGGACTTTGGCTTGTGGCCAGAGATGCTGGTAGTGCCCTAATAAAGACCCAGGGGAAGCTAGCAGAAATGGAAAAAGAGAACACCTAGCTTCAGGCCAAGATTGAGGTGCTGTGGGCAGACAAGGTAACTTTTGCATCTGTCGCGCAGGCCTCCGCACAGAAGCTCAGTGATCTTACTCTAGTGGCCCAAACTTGGGAGGAGAAAGCCCATGCCTTAGAGGCTGAGCTGGATCATGCCCGAGCGGGCAGCCAAGTTTATGGTTGCGCAAGTTAAGGAACAGCAAGAGGCTGTTAGTCACGCGGCTTTCCATAAGCAAATTGCTGCACTGGAGAGCCAGCTCCAAACACGCAAGGCCCTGATTTTGGCTGTGTGCCTGGAGCTGCTCCCAACGTTTGCGCAGGACTTTTCTGGGGGGACCTTGCTGGAGGACGCTCTGGCCTCCCCTCCCATTAATCCAGACTGGAACAACCGTAAGGTCCTAGTCCACCCCGTAGAGACGCGGTCCATGACTCGCAGGACCGTCCCCGCAGGAGAAGGCAGTTCTGAAAGGGCAGAGACACAGGAGACACAGGTCACAGAGACTACAGTCCCCTGGCGTGCCAGTGAGGCTAAGGCCATCGCAGACCAACTGGGTCCCCTAACTCGGTCCACTGGGATCATGTGGCTCAACGTGGTGATACACTCTCACCCGACAGCCAGTGGTCAGGACCTGACCCAGTTGGTCCGGCTCTGCATGTCCCCATCTGAGCTCCCTACTCTTGAGTCGGCTGTGGCGGCTTGAGGTCTGGTTGGGCTCAAGGCCCACGACTGGATGAGAGAGGTAGTGAAGATCCTTTGGCCCGGACAGAGCGCATGCGTGCTCTACATCATGGAGCAACAAGGTCCTTGTGAGAACCGTGAGGCTTACGTGGCATGGAAGCAGCTGCTTGCCATTCTGGCCGAGAAGGTTCCCCTGACTGCCCGTAGGCACCATTTCGATATCGTGGAGTTCAAGACTCTGCTATACGGAGGCTTGAACCACAAAACGAAGATGGCCCTAGGTCTGGTGGATCCGGCCATGAGTTCTGGGAGGACTTTGGGAACAACCTCCATCGGGTCGCTGACCTGTTACGAGAGGCTGGCTCCCTCCGACCCTCCATCAAGGCCCACAGGAGAGATGCAGGGAATTGGGAACCTATATCGGAGGTATTGTACTCCAACTATGGGCCCCATTCCCAACACAGGAAGACAGTGCCGAATTCCATTCCACGTGGGAATCGGAACTCGCGCCCAGCTCCCCGACAGGACAGGCAGTGGCAAGGGAGAGACCCCTGCAGCCAGCCTGGCAAGGCAGATTCACAGCAGCCCACTGCCCCCAAACAGCCCTCTGAATCTGGCCCTCCCAGGGAGACGTCTGGTGGGTACAATCCCATGACCCAGACGTACTCCTCTGATAGAGTAAGAATCTGGGGCATGCTGCGTAGGTTCAAACTGGACATGAGCCAGTTCGATGGGAGACCCACAATCGAGCTCCTGGATGCACTAGATAGGCATCTACCACTGGGAAATAGCCAGCCTGTGAATGTGTGACTAACGGTCCCCCTCCAGCTGGTTATTACTCCGACTTGGAGCTGTCAGCATAGGGATGCCCTCGGTCCTGGCATATCCCCCAGAGGATTGTGGCTCAACGGAAGCCCAATAGATGGGGTAGATCTACAGTGAAGGCAGGCACTGGGACCTATAGGGACAAGACTCCTGCCCACCCCTCCTGCAGACTCCAGAGCAGCGCCAAAAGTGCTGCTCCCTAACCTGGTGAGACAGGGTGAGCCCACCCCAGGCGCTATCCGTTTGCCTGGATATGGTGGGGGGGGACCCAACCTAAGCCTTCAAGGGAAACAAGCACCCAGGGTGCACCAGAACCAAGCAGATTGCCCGTCTTCATGACACAACCCCGAGTGCGAATCCAACCACGTTTGAGAAAGCGGCGCTTTCAGAGCACCAAGAAGGATCGCACCAGGCTAAGGTTCAGGAGGAAGCCCCCACAGAACCAGACAAGGCACTGAGCTCTGCCAGCCAGTGTGAGAGCCAGGAAAGGGAGAGCACACTGCCAGCGGAAGCCATCCCCAAGCTTCCAAAGCTTTCCATTGTTCTGCTCTGAGCCCCCGGCTAGAAACCAGCAGTTTCGCCCAGGATTTCCTTGAGGGCGTGGCCAGGAGAGTTCTTCCTCTCCATGCTATCTTTCCAGGGAATTTCAAAAGGGATTAGGGATTTAAGCAGTGAGATGCTCTTGCCCAGCCAGAGTCCAGGTTAGCAACGGCGCTCACCCTGGCACCCCCCCCAACTTGACTCCACTAACTCCCCTTTGCTGTAGTCCAGCCTGGGAGATTTCAATAATGGAGAGTTCCAAATGCCGCATGGAGGCAGACCTGGCTATGGCCTTCCCCTCCACAAAGTTGTTCTGGTGCCAGCTGGCTTTTACAGTCAGTGGCACCCAATGCCTTTTTACCCTAGTGATCTTGAGAGGGGCCAAGCAGTTCTTGGTTCTGTCTTGATCACCATCCTGCCACGAAATGCATTACTCCAGGAGGCACGCGGGTCCAAGACTAGCCTCCTCTTTGACTTGGAAGAAAGGGTCTCAGCAAGGAGTGGGCACTGCTGCTCTTGCATGTAATTTTGGAGACCCACCAACTATCACGAGTGAAGGAATGGAAGGGTCAGCCGGTTGATCCCGCCTCCATGGCAATCCCAGAGACGGAAGATCCTGGTGACCAACGACCCAATGTGAGCCCTCAACTTGCCAGACTTCCTTGAATTGCAAGGGAGTACCAGCCATTAATTTGTCTGAGACGCTTGTCTCAATTTATGAGGCGTTCGACAATGGTTGAACGGCCACTGTCTGCACGGAGTGGAGGTGGGGTGGCGATCCCCTCCTGAGCTCCCAGTAATTGTAAATAGTTGCGCCATGTGGATAGTTTTGTTTGCTTGGTTTGGTGTTGTAACTTTTGTTAATTCTGCCTTTTTACTGTTGTGTGCGGAAGACCAACGGGATGGCTGTTCCGAGGTCCTCCTAACCTCTGAGGTAGATTGGGCCTACAGAGTCAGCCCGGGCACCCTGAGGAAGGGATGTGAGTCAGACTGGGATGCCAGCCATCTCTCACACTGAGGGATGGTCTTGTGCAATGGCGTCCTGAGATGAAAAGGGCGAGACAAGGGGGTCTCCCTCTCAGTGGAACCAGGTCTGACTCTGGAGTTCCGGTCTACCACCCAGAATAACTCCCGCCTTCCAGAAACCTCTCTTCTCGTTCTTTCTGCAAGCCTGGATTGTTAGGGTGAGAACAATCTGAGCCGCTACTCCACTCTCCACTTAATTCGGCTCTGTATTTCTAAATTTAGATCGTGTCTCCGACACCCCATCTGGGCCGGAGACCCACACAATTGGCAAGACGCCTGGCCCCAGTGCATTGTGCCCAATCTGTATATGTTAATAGAACATTTGCATACGTAGGCCCCACCATCCGGGACAATCTCTGGGGGAGTCAGCGTCCGCTCCGGCAACCAGCAAGTGTGCACTCGCTTGTCTCTGATTTGGTTAAGCCTTTCTTTTCCACCATTTTGGGAGCCCTCGCCGCCAGGCGAAGGCCAGAGTCTAACCTAGTCCAACTGAAGGCCAGAGCCTAACCTAGTCCAACAAAGTGAGTGTGGACCACTGCCACTGCAAACGGGGTTTCAGCAAGGGCAACTTATATGTGATTGTATTAAACAAGCTCCGTAGTGAAATACTCGAGCAAGCACGGTTTGCAGGCCTGATCCACAATAGAGTGCTTCCTGGTGGCATGGGCAACAAAATACAAAGGATTGCATTAACTGCTCCCTCAAATTCCACCATGATATTTGTTGGAGGCCTGGCCTCAGGTTGTTCATCTGATCCCGGAGCTTTGCAGGCCCAATCCACCACAGATGGTAACTCTTGCATGGAGGCCCCCTCTACTGAGGTGCGGTCAGACCAATCTACACCTTACAGTGACCAAGGTCTGAGGCAGTCAACCCTGTCTCCTCCATGTTAGCAACTTTGCCTGGCATTTTGTTAAAAACTAATTGAGGTTCCCATCATCCACAAATTTCTGAATTCGAACTCAACTCCCAGTAGGCTCCTTGCCATCCATTTGCATCTGTTAATTGCATCGGCTATAACCCGTGTCAGTCTTCCTTCCATGAGCTATAGGTCGATGGTTCTAGAGAGCCGAGACTACCCCCGGACTCGTCCACCACCCCCGAGCACCGTGGGGGGGGTGAGTGCCGAGACTTCACTGTTCCAGTCAAGGAGCCAAGCCCGAGTTGACAACTTGGTTCCGTTGCTGCAGTTGGGGACCCCAGACGAGGCGATCCAGCTGCTCCCCAACGGACTTTACAAACTGTTTTGCCACCATCCTGGATTGTAAAGTTTTCTTCCAGTTGGACTATTCTACTTGCCGCTTTTGCAAGCCACATCCTGCAAAGAGCTAGCATGCTCTGGCTAGCTTGACCAAGAACTTGGACATTTTGCTACTGTTCCAGCCCAGCTTGGACTCATGTTGCTTATTTGCTCCAGATACCAGACTTTTCCTGTACCCGGGGGGGGGGTGCAGAGACTTTTGCTTGCACCTCACCTCCCCCGGACTATGAACTCTCATTCCAGTATCCACACAGAACGGATTGGTTCTTGGATTACTTCCATTGCCAGACCCTGCATTGGATTTACAGTATTTCATTGATTATTCCATTTTGCATTGCTATATTGCCTTTCTCCATTGGCGGGAGGATTCTTTCATCAATCACTATTCATTGCTATTGCTGTTATTGATTGCTATTGCCATTGCCAAATTTCTGTTTGTCTGTGTAAATGTGGTGAGGTTTGAGAATTTTGTTAGATAAGGTCTGCTTCTTACTAGATAGGAATGTTGCAAAAGGCCCTTTCCCAGAGGAGTGATACGACCCCGGAATCTGTAGACCTCCATTTGGTGCCAAAATTTGTTTTGAAATGTTTAATTGGAAAATGTTCAATATTGTCCCAATACCGCCCATTTTCGAGGGGGGGGGTTGTTTCTTCGGCCCAGGCCTACCCGGTGATAGTACTTCGATATTGATTTGATATCAAAACCATTCAGCCTTCCTCTGCCACCCCGCTCCATGTGTTTGCGAGGCCTCCGGACAAGCACGTAAACAGGCGCAGCTGGTAATTGTTGGACATTCCATTCTCCACCTAGGCAGGCAGAACAGAGCCAATCCGTTGCTTCAGGGACCTCTCCTGCAAACACCCTTTTGCTTAAGCGTGACACAAACAAAGGCGCCCGGCTCGGAGCCTATAGTCTTACAAAGCCAAACTAAGCATCTTGTATTTGCATACTGGCTACACTATTGTTGATTCAGCGCTAAGTTGATCATGTTAAACTTGACCTTTTCCAAAGCTTTGTCCCGCTCCAAACTCGCATTGTTATCACCGAGTAAGGCATGGCCTGCAGTCACAATTCACCCTATATAAACCCCCCGATTCGAGTCCACCTCGGATTGCTCCGGACTTCCATCCCGCCTTGCTGCTGCTTTGTCTGGTGAGCTCCCCTCAGCGAACCGCACTGAGCTTTCTTCCTTGCACCCCAACAAGCTCAATCTTCAAACTTCTTCGGGACTATGAGAAAGATGTGGTATCACCCATTTCCCCCGGAAATCCCTGTTTCCAATTCTTCCGTTAGCTGTGTGTGATTGTGGTGTCTTTACTTTTTGTTTGTCTTTCAATTAAACATCATTTTTGCTATTTTTAAAACTGTCTGACTGCTTGACTGACCTGACCCCGTAGACGCTGGGTTGCAAGATCCTGCTACGTTACCCTGCCTCTTGCTAGCTTTAGTGAGTGCTCCAGCTAATTCTCCCCACAATTGTGTTTGCGTTTTGGTTATTTGGGCACCCCTCCTGGGACCCCCAGAGAACAGGGTAACAAACCCTCCTACCTGCTTAGTACACGGCAAGCTGCCCATCATGCAGCTTGACTCATTCCCACAATCTTTTTTTTCCAGTGCGAGCAGAAGAGCTAAGCTCCATCAAAGGAGAATTAAGCCAGATCAAAGCGCAGGTGGATAGCTTACTGGAGAGCCTGGATCAGATGGATCAGGGACGAGACCACAATGCAGGTGAGGGGTTATACTTCTGCTTGTATGATATATTTACTTTTGTTTAAAAGATCCCCCAATATTCAGCCAAAGCCAGCCTAAGATCCACAACAATGATACTGTAGGTAGGAGCACATATACCTGAGTTAAACAGAGGGGATATATGAACAGCTGAGGAAACTGTTTTCAGTACCAGAACTAAGCTCCCAGTACTTCTACACACAAAAATCACTCCTGGTTCATCTTCATCAGCTTTCATATCAGCAGCTTAATAGGCCACCAGCTTCCTCAGTTTGTTGATGTTGAATACCAATTTGGTATCAGAAATCATTTCCTGAACTGCTGCAAATCTATCAATAGACCTTGATCCACTGCCTACTACTCTTGCTCCAGTCCAGCCTTTGCAGTTTGGTGCCATCCAGTGTTTTAAATTACATTTCCCTGCAGCCTCAGCTAACACAGCCTATAGTGATGATTCATGGGAGTTACAAAATTTATCAAAAACTGGGGGAACTCCACTATGAGAAAATATTACATTATGTGGGGCTGTTTAGTTTGTAGGCAAGCTATGCCTCTATACAATGGGCCCTTGACTTTTGCAAGGGCTCGGTGCAAATAAGTGAGCTTTCTCTCTTCCAATCCCTTCCAGACCTCCCCACCCTTCATTCGCTTGCACTTTGCCTGGGCACCTTCCTTCCAGGTGCCCAGGCAATATATGAGCAAAAGGGAGGGGGCAGCTGCACACCTTTGCCCTCCATTCACTTGCATTTTTTCCAGGTGTGCTGTCTTCTAGGCACTCGGGCAATAGGCAAGTGAAAGAGAGGGGGCATGTAGGGCTGCCACCTGCCATTTGATTGCCTTTTGCCTAGATCTGTGGAAGGAAGACACACATGCCTGGGCAGGCAGGGGAATGGGAGGGGAGAATGTGGGGGGGAGCAAGTGAGCACCATGTGAATAATCAAGTTCATGAAGGTCAAACTCCCAAACATGGAGGGAGGACTGTATATCGGTTTCTGAGAAACATCACCTGCCCTTATGTCCTGCTTATGGGCTTTCCATGGGCAATGAGTTGGCCATAGTATGACCAGAATGCTGGACTAGGTAGGTCTTTGGTGTGATCTAGCATGGCTACTCTTATATGAGTTGAAGTCCAAAACATCTGGAGGACAGCAGGTTGGGGAAGATTGGATTGGCTTCAAATTGGCTTCAAATGCATGGTTTAAAGGCACATCAAACCATAATAATAATAATAGTAATAGTAATAATAAAATTTATTTTTATCTCTCGCCTCTCCCCATGGATCGAGGCAGCGAACAACAATACATTAATTACATTAAAAACATTAAAAAACATACCCAATCCTCCTCACCCACCAACCCACCTAAAACCAACCCCCTAAAACACACGACAATTAACAATTAACAACAATCAACTGACTATTAAAAGAACAGCAAGACAGTTGGTGGAAGGCGGTGGAAGTACTAGTCTGGGAAGGCCTGTCGGAAGAGATCAGTCTTGACTGCTCTTTTAAAGCAGTCAAGACTGGTAATATGCCAGGTCTCCTCTGGCAGGCCATTCCATAACTTGGGAGCGATAGAAGAGAAGGTCCTCTGGGTAACCGTAGCCAACCTAGTTCTCACTGGCTGCAGTAAATTCCTCCCAGAGGACCTTAATGTGCGGGGCGGATTATATGGGAGAAGGTGATCCCGCAGGTAGGCGCTCTAAAGGTAATAACCAACACCTTGTACTGTGTCCGGAAACTAATAGGTAGCCAATATAACGACTTCAGAATTGGTGTTATGTGGTCAGTTTTAGGTCTACCAGTGACCAACCTGGGTGCCATATTCTGAACTAATTGAAGTTTCCGGACTAAGCACATGGGTAGCCCTATGTAGAGCGCATTGCAGAAGTCAAGCTGTGAAGTTACCAGCACGTGCACTGTTTTTAGGTGTTCCAGCTCCAGGAAAGGGGCGCAGCTGGTGTATTAGCCGAAGCTGATAACAGGCACTCCCTGTTGACCCTGTTTCAAGGAGTTTAAATGACCTGGCTAAAGCCTTAAACAAGTGCTTTGATGCTTTGACAGAAAATTGCCCGATATTCCTTGCATGTGATGTCCTGGGTTCCATGATGAAAGATTAACACAGTAACTTAAGTACCCCGAAGACCTGTGACTTCCTCAATATGTGTGGTCCCACTACTGAAGCAAATCACTACTATTCAACACCATCTTTGTGTTCCTAGTTGCTGTAGCCAGTTGCATCATTTGTAGACCAAGTTTCTAGTGACAAGTCTCTCCCTCTCTAGCTTACCTAGTTCTCAAATGGCTGATAGACAATCTGCCACCTTTTCCATGCTGGAAACCTTACTACCTTGGTAGAACCTGCCAGAGTTTGCAATCTGCTGGCACAACCTTTAAAAGTGCAGAGTTACCTGCAACTCACAGTAAGGCAGGAGAGGAGGAGAAATAAAATAAACAGATAAATTTAGTGGATGAGCACAATTGCTTGATCCTTCTGGCACAAGCTCCTTGGATTTCCACAGGTTCCAAGGACAGCAAGAAAAAAGTTCCAGCCAGTGGAGAGGCTTCATGCCCAGCAGACAACCCAGTCCAAAGGAAGGAGATCACAGAAAATGATGGACATGCTGCTTTTCAGGATGTTGACAGCACAGAGGAGAGCACAGATACTGAAGAGGCAGTAAGTAGCCAGAATGACATCTATGCAACCAAAGAAACACTGCAAACTGCAAAATAATTGGGGAGGTCACAACCTTTCTTTTGTTGAAAATTTGAAAACACTAGAACTGAAATGCTCTATGTGTGATCTGTAAAGTTCTACACATGAAATCCTCACCAAGCCACCAAGTCCACTTGAGGGGCACTCTCACAGCAATTTACTGGCTGGGAGTGCAGAGGCAACCAACCAGTGCCTATCACAGATGCAGTTCTGCAGTCAGGGGAAGAATGGGGTTGCTTTCCCTAGATCTCCAGTGAGTTGTTCACCTGGGAGAATGTCATTCTTTTCCCCCTCCTGCAGCCAGAACAAATGAATGAATGAATGAATGAATGAATAGATTTATTTCAGTCACAGACTCTGCAGCCAGAACAGCACTGCCTAGCTATGGCAACAGTCCTGTGGTTGACAGTTGCTGGGGGGTGGGGTGGACATTGTGCAAGGAGTTAGTGAATACCTCCTTGCAGAATGTTTTTTTTTTTTTAAAGAGATGTACATAGACATAACATCCATGTCACCAACAGAGTTCCAGCATGGGCATTTTTGAGACAAAGAGTTGGGGAAAAAATGGAAACCTCACATTGAAGCAAAGCTCCCCCTTTCAGAGTTTTACACCCCAGGCTTTTATACCTCTGATAAGAGGAAGCAATAAAATCTATGTACATCCAGTGAATTTGATGTTCCCTGATCACTCCACCATAGTCACTCTAGTAAGCATACTTTACTATACAAAGACCGTACTGCCCCTTATTGCTGCTCTACATTTAGCATGACCAGAGCATCTATAACCAAGGTAATATTTTATGTATAAAACATAGTCTTAGATCACCAAGAGTGTCTGTGACAAGTATCCACAGGCCCTCCTTCCAAATTCTTTGCAGAATTAACTGGCAAGAACAGCTGTTTTGTAGGTAAAGTGGGTCATTTCCTAACCCCTTCTGCCATCCACTCACTGGTCTGCCTAATAATTTATCACCCATTTCCTAGTACCCCCAACGAAGGTTGTCTGCCTGATCTTTAGAACTAATGATGTGGGAAAGATTTTGTCCAAGTGATCTTTACAGTATCCAAGGCCTCCTCCTGCCCTTTTTACATACAAAGGAAAATCCTATTAAACAAGAGTTGCAGCTTGTGTCTTGTTACATGTCCCCTGATTCTTTGTTTTAGAGCTGCTAGGAATTAGGAGAATGACTTGTTTTTTTCTTGCTTCTCTTTCAACTGGATTCTGAAGTGGCAGCTCAGTAGAGAGGGCCAGCATAGTGTAGTGGTTTGAGCATTGGACTATGGCTCTGGAGATCAAAGGTTTGAATCCCCACTCAGCCACAGAAACCACTTGGTGACTGTGAGTCTCTCAGCTTCACAGTCTCTCAGCTTCAGAGGGAGGCAAAGGCAACCCCCCACTAAACAATTCTTGCAAGAAACCCCCATAATAAGCTTGTCTTAGGGTCATGATAAGTTGGAAATGACTTGAAGGCACAAAACAACAAGTTCAGTTGAGTATCATATATGCTTTGCACATACAGGGTCTTCGTTGAATCCCTGCTGTCTCAGGCAGGCCTAAAGCTGGAACTCTAACCAAGTGGAGAGCTTGCTGCCAGTTTGTATTTATGGTACTGGATTAGATGGACAGTCTTAACTCAGTGTAAAACAGATTTCTAGTCTATCTGAGGAACACTAATTCTGTACTAATTGTACAGGAGAATGAGTAGTTTGTGGGAATAATGCTCTTCAAAAGCCCATTTCTCAAACCAGTGATAAAAATGTAAAAATTTGGTCTGATGCACTCATACTACTATGTAACTTTGTGTTGAGAGGCCCATTCACACTTCACAATTACAGTCCTATATTCCACTTAAACTGCTATGGCAATATCTCTTGTATTCCTAGGACTGGCAGTTTAGGATGAAGCATTTAGAATTCTCAGCCATAGAATTCTAGTGCCTTACCAAACGACAACCCCCAGGATAGACCCATTGCAGTTAAAGTGGAGCATCACCACCATAAGTGTATAGTGTGAACAGGCCCAAGGAGATGGTCTTTCTCTGTTAATATCAGGTCTTGAACCATCCACTGTATTCTTCCCATTTGTTACAGCAGGGTAAATGACCCTATTATTTCAAGGAGTTTAAAATCTTTGAGAAGAGAAAAGCAGCCTGTGAGCACTTGGGATAGAAATGTACTAAATGAGAGCAGAAGGGGTGTAACCACACTGCAACAACTGTAGCAGTTTGATACCATGTTAAATGCCATAGCTGCGTCCTATAGAATGCCATGGCATCATAGGATGGAGCCATGGATCAAATCAAAGTGGGATCAAACTGCTATAACTCTAGTGTGGGTATCCACACTAGAGTTATAGCAGTTTGATCACACTTTGATTTGATCCAACTTTGATTTGATCCCACTCTTATTCTTCTAGTGGATGGGTTTTTTATTGCCTTTGGGCAGAGCGCTCTTTTAGCTGCCTTGCTAAGTATTGTAATGCAGACATTCATCATTGAACTCCTAAGTTCAGTTTGGTCAAAGTTATGTAGTTGTCAAGGGACTAGAATAGTTTATACAGACATAAACAGGAGCCTGTTAGGGGCAAGAAGAACATTTTGAAAAAAAAATTCTTATGGTGATTCCACGTCGAAAGTAAAATTTTGACTTACAAGCATTGTAATCCTATCTTTGTTTACTCTAGAGTCAGTCCCACTGTGTTCAAAGTGGATCACTCTTTAATAAGCCTATTTTAGGATTGTACCCTGAAAGGAACTGAGTCCTTTCCTAACTTAGTCCATTAAAGAAAATTTATTAATAAATTCAAATTCTTTAAAATGTAGGTTTGTGGTTTAAAGAATTCACCCAAGATATCACTTTGCATGCATTGAGATACTCTGGATTGACCAAAACTTCAGCAACCGAGACATACAGATAGCAATATTTTTAAAGAATATGAGAAATGCTGGCTGAGATCCATGGAGCAAAGCTTACTGCGCAGGCACCTCCATGCCTTCCTCTGCACAAAATGTTGCCCAACCCTGAGGTCACTGTTATGGCCATTTGCTGGCCTGAAGAGAGAAGGAAGTGAGTGACCAAGCAGCAGCTGTTTCAGCTGCAGTTCTGCAGCAAGGGTCACTCTGCTGGATCGCCAATGAGTCACTCATCCAGTAAAGTGCCTCATTCCTCTTCTCCCAGTCAATAAACTGTGGCGCCACTGCTGTGATTAGCAGTTGCTGGTGTTACCCTGTATGTTGGGGGTCCCTGGAGGGGCGCCCAAATAACCAAATAAAAACACAAGTTGGGGGAAATTAGCTGGAGCACTCTCTCGGCTAAACGAGAGGCAGGGTAACTTTAGCAAGGATCGTTAACCCTATGTATACAGTGGTGGGTCAGAGAGTGGCTAGACAAGGTTTTCAAAGTAACAAACAATATTTTATTAAAGACAAGAAACATGCAAGACAAGACATAAACTAACTTGAGAAATAGAAATGGAGAGTTTTTTGGGAAAGGCAATACGACACCTGGTCTCGTAGTCCTGGAGAGAAGCAGGGTTCTGGGGAAGAAAGCTCAGCGTGGTTAGCTGAGGGGAGTTTCCTTAGACAACCAGCAGCATGGCGGGATGGAAGTCCAAAGTAGTCCAAAGAAGTCCCAAAAGTGGGGACCTTTTATAGGGTGGAGTTTACCTACAGGCTATGGTATGCTCGGTGAGAACAAAGGAAATTTGGAGTTGGACAAAGGAGTTGGAAAAGGTCAAGTTTTGCATGATTGCTTTAGCTTTTAAGACAATAGCATAGGGCCAGTGCGTTAATAGCCTGATATAAAAGAATGGCTTGGCTCTTGGCTGCGTGGCTTTGTGTAGCGCCGAGCCGAGCCAGCGGTTTGCAGGGAGGTTTTTCCCTAAAGCAACGAAGAGGCTTAATCTGCCTGCCTGAATGGGATTTTGGAATGTATAACCATTAACGGCCGCGCCTGTACGTGCTTGTCCAGGGGACCTCTGCAAACACGTGGAGTGGAGGGGGCAGAGAAAGGTCAAGCCAAGGCTGAATTATTTGATATCAAAAGGATATCTAGTGCTCTCACCTGACATATCATAACCGTGATAACACTGGGGGTGGTGGAAGTTGCACAAGGAGTTAATGAATAGCTCCTTGTGCAATTCCCACATAAAGACATAGAATCATAGAGTTGGAAGAGGGCCACAACAGCCATTGAGTCCAACCCCCTGTACTTGCAGGAACACATATGCTAAACACCCCCATCAAATTGACATCCAGCCTCTGTTTAGAAACCTCCAAAGAAGGTGACTCCACCACGCTCCGAGGCAGCATATTCCAGTGTTGAATGGCTCTTACTGTCAGGAAGTTCTTCTTGATGTTTAGGTGAAATCTTTTCCTGTAGTTTGAATCCATCGTTCTGTGTCCTTGTCTCTGGAATAGTAGAAAACAAGCTTGCTTTTTTAGTTGCCGCATCACACTGTTAACTCATGTTCAGCTTGTAGTCCATTAAGACTCCTAGATCCCTTTCACACATACTGTTTTCAAGCCATCCTGTTTCTGTGCATTTCATTCTTTCTTCCTAGGTGTAGTACCCTACATTTTTCATGTTAAAATTCATTTTGTTTTGGCCTGGCTCTCTAATCTGTCAAGATCATTTTGAATTCTGATCCTGTCCTCTGGGGTATTAGCTATCCCTCCTAATTTGGTGTTATCTGCAAATGTGGTGAGCATGCCCTCTATTCTATTATCCAAATCATTAAGATGTTGAATAGCAGTGGGCCCAGGACAGAACCCTGTAGCACCCCACTAGTTACTTCTATCCAGGATGAAGAGGAGCCATTGGTGAACTCTCTTTATGTTCAGCCAGTCAGCCAGTTACAAATCTACCTAACAGTACATTGTCTAACCCACATTTTACTACCTTGTTTGCAAGAATATCTGGGGAACCTTGTCAAAGGCTTCACTGAAATCCAGATACGCTACATCCGAAGCATTCCCTTCATTCACCAAGTTTATAACTCTAGAAAAAAATACCCAGATTAACCAGGCATGACTTGTTTTTGAGAAATCCATGTTGACTTTTAGTGATCACGGCATTCCTTTCTGAAGTGCTTATAGACTGTCTATTTCAGAGGTGTCAAACTCAATTTCTTCTTGGGCCGCATCAGCATTATGGTTGCCCTCAAAGTGCTGTCTGTATCTGTAAGACTATATAAATGTATCTACTCTTTTATCATATTAAATAATTGCCTCTGCATTCGATTATTACTGGTTTTAGTAATAGAATCATAGAATCATAGAGTTGGAAGAGACGCCAGGGGCCATCAAGTCCAACCCCTGCTATGCAGAAACACCCATCAAAGCATCCCCAACAGATGGCCATCCAACCTCTGCTTAAAAACCTCTAAAGAAGAAGACTCCATCACACTCGGAGGCAGCATATTCCACTGCCAAACAGCTCTGACCATCAGGAAGTTCTTCCTGAGGTTCAAGTGGAATCTCCTTTCCTGCAGCTTGAATCCATTGCTCCTGGTCCTACTCTCTGGAGTGCAGAGAACAAGCCCGCTCCCTGCTCAACATGACATCCCTTCAAATATTTAAACATGGCTATCATGTCCCCTCTTAACCTTCTCTTCTACAGACTAAACATACCCAACTCCCTACGCCGTTCTTCATAGGGCATGGCGTCCAGACCCTTCACCATTTTGGTCACCCTCCTCTGGACATGTTCCAGCTTGTCGACATCCTTCTTGAAATGAGGTGCCCAGAACTGGACACAGTATTCCAAATGAGGCCTAACCAATGCAGAATAGAGTGGTACCATTACCTCCCTCAATAGACACCATACTCCTATTGATGCAAGTAAGAATCGCGTTGGCTTTCTTGGCTGCCACATCACACTGCTGACTCATGTTCAGCTTGTGATCTACCAAGACTCTTAGATCCCTTTCACATGTACTGCTATCCAGCCACGTGTCCCTCGTTCCTGTATTTGTGCCTTCCATTTTTTCTACCTAAGTGCAGGACCTTACATTTCTCTCTATTGAAATTCATTTTGTTAGCTTTGGCCCAGCTTTCCAATCTGTCAAAGTCGCTTTGAAATTTGATTCTGTCCTCTGCAGTATTAGCAACCCCTCCCAATTTGGTATCATCTGCAAATTTGATCAGCATGCCCTCCACTCCCTCATCCAAGTCATTGATGAAGATGTTGAATAGGACTGGGCCCAGGACAGAACCCTGTGGCACCCCACTAGTCACTTCTCTCCAGGATGAAAAGCAGCCATGGGTGAGCACCTTTTCGGTTCGGTCAGTCAGCCAATTACAAATCCAACTAACAGTAGCCCTGTCCAGCCTGCATTTTACTAGCTTCTTTACAAGAATGTCATGGGGAACTTTGTCAGAGGCCTTACTGAGGTCAAGATATGCTACATCTACAGCATTCCCTTCATCTATCAAGCTTGTAACCCTATCATAAAAAGAGATAAGATTAGTCTGGCATGACTTATTTCTGAGACATCCATGCTGGCTTCTAGCGATTATGGCATTGCTTTCTAAGTAATTACAAACTGACTGTTTAATGATCTGCTCTAGGATCTTTCCTGGAGTTGATGTCAGGCTGACCGGGCAATAATTATTAGGGTCCTCCCTTTTCCCCTTCTTGAAGATGGGGACGACATTTCCCTCCTCCAGTCTGCTGGGGCTTCTCCTGTTCTCCAAGAGTTCTGAAAGATTATTGCAAGTGGTTCAGAAATGACTTCTGCCAGCTCTTTTAATATCCTTGGATGTAATTCATCTGGCCCTGGGGACTTGAATTCATCTAGTTTAGCCAGATATTCCTGTACTACTTCTCTACTTATTCTGTGCTGCATCCCCCCCCTTCCTTACCTGCTCCTCACGTCCCAGGTTGGGTACTTCTATCCTTCTGGGAGAAAACTGAGGCAAAGAAGGTACTGAATAGTTCTGCCTTCTGTCTTCCCTCTGTTATTAATTGGTCATCTTCTCCACGCAGTGATCCTATCATTTCCTTGTTTTTCCTTTTGCTGCAGACATATCTAAAAAAGTCCGTTTTATTGTTTTTGATGTCTCTGGCAAGCCTGAGTTCATTCTGCACTTTAGCTTTTCTGACCTTCTCCCTACATCTCCTGGCTATTTGCTTGAATTCCTCTTTGGTGGTTTTACCATTTTTCCACTTCCTGTACATATTTCTTTTGACACTTAGCTCAGCTGAGAGTTCTTTTCTGAACCATTCCAGTTTCTTTAGGGACCTGCCATTTTTCCTCCTTATTGGCACAGTTTTCAATTGTGCCTTCAGTATCTCACTTTTAAGAAACTCCCATCCGTCATGAACTCCTTTCTCTTTTAGTATTCTTGATTGAGGCTAAGATGGCGGCAACCCAATAGGATCAGAGCTCCAGCATTTTCACTTTTTAACAAGGTTTTTTTAGTTTTATTAGCCCCTCAAACCGTCTCGTTGTTAAATTTTGTTTGAGGTTTTAATTTGTTAACCTTCCTTTGCCAAGAGCCATTTAGCCTGCTAAATGTATACGTTATCAGGCCTTCTGCAAATTAACTGATTAGCCGTCCTAGGTGGCTGGAATCCCAGGAAATATACAAGAATTCAAAACTTCTATCAAAGCAAAAGAGAACTGTTTCTAGGACAACATTTGGTGTTGTGATCTACCTCATTAGTAGAGCTGTTGGAATAAGCTTGGCGGAAAGAGAACTGCA
>CAOLHI010005856.1:0-51578 GCA_948474755.1 Ctenosaura bakeri | reverse complement strand
TGAACACGAGGAGGAAGGTTTACATTTTAAAAATGCATAACAAACCCTTGCCATAATGGCAGTGTATCATTACTGAAAGCATCTTAGTAGCATTCTACAGAAGGGAAGAAGATCAATACTTTCATTCAATGTCTCCACCACCTCACCAGGCTGAGACTCAAGTATGGGCCGTGCATGAAATGGGTCCCCATTTCCTTTCTTGCACTACGGGTTCCAAAACAAAACAACACAGAACTGCACCCGGAGGGGCTTTCATCCTCACAGCTGATGCTGCCAGTGGACACTTAGCTTACTGTGTCCTTCAGTCCCCTGCAACTTTGAGCTTGGTAGCAATCCTCCTTCCATAAGACCCACATTGCATCTCTCCGTATGTTTCACTGTGCGCCCAACACCCCTCCTCACTAACTCCCAGCTTCAGTGATGCTCCTCTACCAAGCACACACAGAATGGTTCTTGTATTTTTTTTAAAGGCCATCCTCGGTTTAATTGACATTGTATTTCAAGCAACCTGCAAGGACAAGCCACACACACACACAAACGCACCCCTCCCCAAATGCCGTCACCGATGTCCTTTGCTCCAGCTCGCAGTTCTTGGACGGTTGCTTACTGCAACACTGTAGGAACTTTTACTGCGCCTAATAAATTCATGCTGGATTAATCATTTGGACTGAGCAAGAGTTCTCCCTACCTTGCACCCCGCCTCACGCTCTTATATTTCTGTTTAACGACCGTATCGGAAGGTCTGAACTGCCACACAAAAAGTCACTTGTGTTATTCCACAATGCCATATATTATAAGCAATGAACAACGTTTTTATCGTCGCTCCGAGCTTTTGAAAACTCCAGAAGTGGGGAATCTGATTGCTCTAGCATGGTTTTTTTGGAGGGGGGACCGGTCTAATGAAAACTCAAATCATGTACCCAAGGGTTCAAAGGACACCCAACGAAAGACTCACCCTACCCCGCACATTACTGACACATACCAATTAACCATGCAACTCAGCAAGCACCACCTTGCCTCGTTTCCCTAAATTTTTACACTCCCACGCAGGCCAGGCTCTCTTGACTTAATTGGATTTTACGAACGGCATTTTGCCAAGCCCAAAAAGGCAATCTGTGGAGCCATGTGACATTTTAAAAATTGAACTGCCACCTCTGATACTGATGCCAGTTTAGAAACAGAGAAAGAAAATAGCAATGATCAACAATAATTTCCTCCCCTTTTCCTTTGCTTATCTCCAGTTATTAAAATGCATTGGCATTCGTTTTTTCCCCACCCAAGTACAGGCATGCCCCAGTTAACAAGAAAAATCTATCCCCAAGCATTACTCCTTTAAACCAGTGCCGGAAATAACATGGAAAGTACAGGGAGAGGTTCCTACGCCATGAGAAAAGACGAGGAGCTTGAACGTATTTCTGCAGACTTTTTATTCAGAACTAAAGATATGTGATGTGAAATGAAACGTTAGGGTATGTTCAGCCTGGAGAATAGAAAGTTAAGAGGCGACATGATAGCTATGTTTAAATACTTGAAGGGAAGTCATATGGAGGATGGAGCAATCCTGTTTTCTGCTGCTCTAGAGACTAGGACATGGAGCAATGGCTTCAGGAAAAGAAATGTCATCTAAACATTAAAGGATGTATGCAGCCCAACCCATGTGGCTAGACTTCAACTGCCATCAGCCTTAGTAAGCACAATCAGTGGTGAGAAATTTGAGAATTGACACCCAGCAACATCTGGAGGGCAAAATGGTTCTCATACCTACATTGAAATTATTAGACCTTCAGAGTGCATTGGACTGTTGGTTGGGAGTGCTAGCAGTCATTGAAATGGCTGCTTCTGGAGGACCTCTACCACTCATCTAGAAGCCACAAGTGATGCTCTGCAGGAAGGGATGTACCACTTGTTTTAAAAAAACAGAGCGTAAAACATGCATTAGCACCGCACAAAGGTTTTGTCTGCTTCCACAGAGCAGAGAATTACGTCTCTCTCATCAGGTATCTTTGGTTTTAATCAAAGCTCCAAGTGTTCGTCTTGTAAAGATTAGCGACGCACTTAACAATTCCCTAGCAGACACAAGCAACAAATAGATTGAAGAAACCATGCAATGGGTTTCTGTATCTTCCTTAAATCTGAACCATTTCTTAAATTTGCTTCTGTTGACACAAGAAGAAATAAGATATGCCCCCCTGCTTAAAGAACCAAAAGTGGTTCTCAGCCTCTGGTCCTCCAGCTTCTTTGGACTTCATCTCCCAGAGACACCAATCTCCATGGCCCATGGTGAGGGATGCTGGGAGATGGAGTCCAAAACATCTGGAGAACCAAAGGTTAAGCAGCCCTGGAGAATAATTTAATCCACTAATAATGCACAAATCAACATTGTGTTCTTCACAAGCTGTATCCATTCACCGTTCCTTCGGATCTTGGCTACTTGAATGGATGCAAAGAATGCTAGACAAGGCCTTGAACCACCTTGGATAGGCATTGATCTCTGCTTTTAAAAACAAGAGTGCAGAACTTGGCGTGGTAAACACCTTTGTTAAAAAAAAAAAATCCCCGGGAATATGCCTCTTATTGTATAAATATGAACGCAATATACACCAGGTGGCAAAAGCTGGCATTAGAGACAGAGATCATATTGTGATTCTTGCCTTCTAGCCTGAGAAGGAAACAAAACCCTTCAATTGTGACTCCTACACTGCAATTACACAGTTTTGCTTCGGAAATTTAAGCTTGTTAAAGATTCTGTTTTGGAAGCAGCCACATTCTGTAGGGGAGAAGTTAAATTCAAAACTGTTCATCCCATCCACTGCACTTTTTTATGTGTTCCTCTTTTATTTATATTATTTGCAGTGAGTTCAGACTGAGGCTGAAATTTTATTGGTGCTTGAAACTGAGCACTGGAGAAATAGGTTGCTCAGAAATGAAAGATTTGACAAGCTGGAACATGTCCAGAGGAGGGTGACCAAAATGGTGAAGGGTCTGGAAACCATGCCCTACGAGGAGACGCTTAGAGAGCTAGGCATGTTTGGCCTGATAAAAAGAAGGTTAAGAGGAGACATGATAGCCCATGTTTAAATATTTGAAGGGATGTCATGTTGAAGATGGAGCAAGCTTGTTTTCTGCTGCTCCAGAGACTAGGACACGGAGCAATGGATTCAAACTATGGGGAAAGAGATTTCTCCTAAGAATCAGGAAGAACTTCCTGATAGTCAGAACTGTTCGACAATGGAATGTGGTGCCCCAGAGTGTGGTGGAGTCTTCTTCTTTGGAGGTTTTTAAACAGAAGCTGGATGGCCCTTGTGGTCTCTTCCAACTTTATGATTCTATGAGAGATTGTGTCTACTTTTCTTTACCAAGGCTGTACAGTGTGGAAAAATGCAACCACTAGAGCAATGCACAGTCAAGAGTCCAGTCTTAATCATAACTATGCTCACAAATTCAACTGATTTAAATGGGTACTCTCTAACCACGGCTAAGTGAACATTTTGTGTACCGTCCCTTCCATAGTTCTCAAGGTGACTTCCAATAGTAAAATCTTTAAGTAATAATAAGACCAACAACCGCCATCACCTAATCCTTATAGTTACAGTTAAGGGGATTAAAGCAAGAGGAATCAATGAATTCTCACACTAATGAGATAAGGAAAAACTATCGATGTGCTTGAAATGGGGAGGGGCAGGAATTATGTAAACCTTTACAACTGAGAAATCTGATTCTACCGATTCACTGTCTCAGCATTTGATGCTTTTAAGACTCCTGATTACAGATACTATTGGATTTGGGCTTTGTGCAAATAAAAACAGCCTTAATGGCATTATGTTATTGGTTCACCCCCACCCCAGATACTATAATGGGAACTGTCTGTCTCACATCCCGGTTCAGATTTTTGCCCAAGGATTGGGTATGGAATTTCATATCAGCACACAAACTATATGATATCTTCTTCTAAAAATATATACAAACGTATAGAAAGAAAGGTTTTTAAAGGGCTGCATGGTCGGGTTGGAGCCACCAAGAGGAAATGTTCCCCCCAAAAAGGAGCACTTAAGGTGTAGTGGAGACAGACGTTGGAGGAACTCACAAATAACCAAATCCATAAACATTAAGCCTGCAAATGTGGAGAGCTGACTGTACATGCAACATAATGCAACAAAATGATGATAGGCCTGGAAGCCATGAAGCCCTATGGGGATAGACTTAGAGAGCTGAGTATGTTTAGTCTGCAGAAGAGAAGGTTAAGAGGGGACATGAGAGCCATGTTTAAATATTTGAAGGGATGCCACGTAGAGGAAGGAGAGAGCTTGTTTTCTGCTGTTCCAGAGACCAGGACAAGGAGCAATGGATTCCAGCTGCAGGAAAGGAGATTCCACCTGAACCTCAGGAAGAACTTCCTGACGGTCAGAGCTGTCCGGCGGTGGATACTGCTGCCTCAGAGTGTGGTGGAGGCTCCTTCCTTGGAGGTTTTTAAGCAGAGGCTGGATGGCCATCTGTCAAAGGGAGTGCTTTGAGGGTGTTCCTGCATGGCAGGGGGTTGGACTGGATGGCCCCTGTGGTCTCTTCCAACTCTACATTTCTATGATTCTATGATAAAGATCTTTATGCAAACTGATAGTGAATACGGTTTTCATTATTATTGTTGTAATGCAACCTCCCAGTTCATTGGCAATGTATTTCTAAATATGAGCTACTGGTGTGTGTGTGTGTGGGTGTGTGTGTGTGGGGCAGGGGGTTGCATTCAGTAGATGAAGAATATTCACACACAAAAAATGTTCAGCGTTCACAGGAGTGGCTGTCTCTACACGTTAAGAGAAATTGCTATCCTCCAGAAAGATTTTGCCTCCAGCGTTAGAATAAGGCAAAGAGCAATTTGCTTTTGGATGAGGTTTCCATAATTTGCACAAAAGAAGGGTCGTGTGAAAAATTACTGCCTTTTTCTTTTCTAAAACAATATATAGAGATACAGAGAGAGAGAGAGCTGATAAGTACAGAAGGACAGTGTGATTGAAGAGAAAGATCTGACTGAGGAAAAAAGACTTGGAAAAGATTTGTGTGTGATAAAGAGTGTTGAAACAGATTGTAGTTTTGCTGGCTTAACTGTCACAACTAGTGTAGTTTTGCAATTTTGCAAAGACAAGAATTTTGCAAAGACAAGAATTCTCAGGCAAAAGGGCAGGAAATGATTCAGGCCCTTGCAAGCGAGGAGAAAAACCTATGGTTTATTGTTCTCATGAGAGAAGAGAGTATGCACATCTCCAGTGTGCATGGATATGCACAGATATATCTTATTAGTGGTCAAAATTATTACTTGGTAATATTGGGAGCAGACAAGCATTGAGCACACATATCTGACTAATGAAAAACTCAGGGACATGGTGGAAGTAATGAAATTGTCATATATGAGACTGTTGTTATGAGGGAGCATCTTCAATTTAGATCAAAGCTCCAAGGAATCATCTCATAAAGATGACTGATGCAGTAACAATTCAAGAACAGGAGAGGAAGTTGCAAGAGTACTCTGATGTATCTCCGCAAATTGCATACTACAAGGAGACATCAGTTCTCCAAACCAATTCAGATAGTATCATAAAAAGTGTGGATGCTTTGAGATATTAGGAAAAGCCCGTTCCAAATTCCATGTGTCATGGAAATATTCCATAAACCACACATGGAAAGCTTTCATTGCACAATGGTTATCAGTTCTGATGAGCTTTCTCTGTACAAGATGCTACAAGAAATATTAAAAGATAACATAGGGCTGTGCTTTTTAAAATGTACACACACACACACGAATAAATAAAAGTGGAAATTGAAATTTGGAAAAAGGGACTTGGGCACCTCCTCTAAAGTTTGGTTGGAGTCTTGTCAGCGAGAGAAAATGCAAAGAAATCCACTGCGTCTTTGTAATATTATCCGGGGGGGGGGGAATTAATTTGCATGCCATTCCCCCTGGAATAAAGGATGGGGGAGCACCAAGCAAATTATGCAAGCCTTCTGAAGACTTGTGCAAAGCTGCCAATGAAATACCAATAAAACAGATTAATATCCTTGGAACTGGGAGGAAATGGGCTGATCTCCAATCCAGGCATAATGATTTTTTTTTTCCCTAAAGAAGAAAGGAAGAGAGGGGGCCCAGTGGAACGGCTTGCAGAAGAATGAGATGACATCTGTAATGACACTGTAAAACACCGTTCTAAACTGCAGAGGAGGAAATTTTTTAATGGAAAATTGCATCCCGGGCTGCCAAGGTGAGGCCGGGGCCGTCAGGAGCTGTCTGTTACCCTGACACATTCCTCTTTCCTGCCAAAGCTCGCTCTCCTGGTGCCCCCTTTATCCCAGCTTAGGCCTCACCTGGGTCGCAATGCAACATCTGGGCTGGCTCTCCGTCACTCATGGAAGCCCATCATCAAGACTATACGCAGATGCTTAATGTCTCCTTGCTGTTTTCCAGCTGTGCTGGGTTTATGCGAAGAGCTCCAAAGCTCCCCGACTTTGCATCCGGGGACACTCAGGGATGCTCCTTTAATGTGGCACCCAGCCACGGCATCAGACAAAACTATGATCTGGCATTTAGTGAAACCACCAGGGCTAGGAGTTCTTAATGACACCCAAGGAAGTGTTATTGGCTTGGCTTCCTTCTTAGCAGCGAAGATGCTAATTTATCTCGAGGCTTGGAGACGGGAAGGTACTTTTCTCCATTTTGATTAAAAATATCATCTCATGGCCCTGTAGAAAACAGTGGGAGAGGCTGGCAGGAAATCTTCTAAATGATTCTCCCCCAGCTACAGGCAGTGTCGGGGTGTGTGGAGTTGCTGAGTAACTCCGGAGTGCTTAATAGGCAAACCACGGCACAACAGCAGCCGGACGATTTTTCCCATGTTGGACACAGGGCCCCAGCTTCTGGACTGTTGCCGTTTTGTGAGCGCAGCACAAAACACACGATCCTCACATTGTGCTCGTTTTGTGACGGAAAGAGGGGTAAGGTCAGTAATAGTCCATGCAAATCCTTCCTGAAATTTCCCAGGCACATGGCAAAATGTTCTTTTTTTGCTTTGCACTTGGTTAGAAACTTTGCTCTAAAGGATGAAACTTGGTTAAGGAAGAAGGTGAATATTTGTGGCCTCCCACATGGTGTTGAACATCAGACACAGCACTGGGGGACAACGGGAGCTGGAGTCCAACATTATCTGGAACATCATACACATTCAAAATGCTTGGTGTTTATTATAACATTTTATCTACTAAAACGGGGAGGATAAAGGGATGTTCTTAGAATTTGTATGCACCATCTTAAGCATTGAGAATGGCATGCAACATTGAAGATGGAGCAAGCTCGTTTTCTGCTGCTCCAGAGAGTAGGACCAGGAGCAACAGCTTCAAACTATAGGAAAAGAGATTTCACCTAACCATTAGGAAGAACTTCCTGATGGTAAGAGCAGTAGTGGAATACCGTAGTGGAAAACACTGCCTCAGAGTGTGGTGGAGTCTCCTTCTTTGGAGGCTTTTAAACAGAGGCTGGATGGGAATGCTTTGACGGTACATTCCTGCATGGCAGAATGGGGTTGGACTCGATGGCCCTTGGGGTCTCTTCCAACCCTAATGATTCTATGATTCTAAGGTGACAGTTGAGAAGTAACTTCCTTAACCTGACTATCACATGCCAGGGATCAAGCCTACAACCTTCGGCATGCAAAATATGTACAGTCAGCCCTCCATGTCTGTGGGTTTGACTTTCACAGACTAGATTTGAGAGTTTCCTCAACCCCTGCCTCACCCCTCAGGCCGTTCTTTTCCAGGGGAACTTTTTGCAAGGGTTCTGCACCCCTAACCCTGGTGAAAGTGGAGGGGCAACTGTCACCGAGCTATGCCCCTTCCCTGCCATAAAGAGGAAAGGTTTCATCCTGCAACTTCCAGCCTAATGGGAGCTCCTAAACAAGAACAGTCTAATAGGAGGCTGAGGATAAATTATGGTGTTTTGTTCCGGGTCCTTGCTTTTAGGAAAGATAAGCAGACAGCAGCTGTGTAGACAACCTAGTTAGGAAACGAAGAGTGTGGGGAAACAGCTTCTCCCACACAAAGTTCTAAATTACGCTCCAGCCGAAACTATCCGCCCCCACCCTGCAATTCTCCTACCAGATCATTTCTGCCCACTCTTTAGTATGACTTTCAGATGACATTGGGAAGCTGAAATGTATTGGCTCCCTGAGCCCTGGAGGCAAATACTTCTTAATTCAGATAAGATGAGGGACTGGCAGCCAAAGGCTGGCTGCCTCCGGGCTGATTTGCACACTACATTTTTCAAATCGAGGGTAATTCCTGTGAGTGATAAATTCAGAAAAAATGACTCAGTCGAGCAACTCCCAGTCCCCAAAAAACTTAAATTCCTGGACCAGTTCAGTGTGATGAATACGGTTATTTCCAAATGGGAAAAGCAAGGCGAAGCTCATAGCAAATGGTTGCTTCCCATCCCAAAGTTCAATAGCACCTAAAATATAAAAGTGTCTCTGGGTCAGTTCCCCAGCATATCCATTTGGACGAAGATCAGACAGCAAGCGATGGGAAAGATCTCTGGCTTATATTTTTGATTGCTCCTGCCAATCAATGGGGACAATGCTGTTCTTAGGCGGGCAAGGTGTCTTGCATATCCAAGGCAATGTCCCTAATACGTTTGGCAGGGGATTGAACGAGTCATTAATTATCCGTCGGCGGGTCTATGTCCTGTTCAGAAAAGCCAGCCAAAGTTCGCCATCCTTAAACAGGGTCTATATAGCCATGCTTGAGCTTTACCAAAACTTATCAGTCAATTCTCATTCTTGTTCCAGCAAGTGAACAGTAAAGTCAGGGTGTCAGTACAAAGGGGTATCCAGCAGTGTAGCCAGCACACAAAGTGGGGTCCAATGCTTTCCAGGAACACAAGCCAAGGATCAAAAGAAGGAGGTGTTGCTTGTACTAGAAACTGCAGTTGTCTGCAAGAGACCTCTCCCCACCCTGTCTCTGATATTTATTACAAGAGAATATTGAGTATTTTACTCCTGTTTACTACCAAAAGCCGATAAGGCACCGGCTATGCTGCACTATGCTTGATACCAATACCAAATACTCCAACAAAGTGGAGACATTGTTTGTCATCTGAGAACCAACCTAGCTAAGTACATAAAGCATTGTCACCAGAAGAAGGGACCACAGGGGACTAATTGTCCATAGCAAGTGTGCATGGAATAGTTGTAGTCTTAGAAGTATTACCCACATGAAATCATGGACCCTCAAGTTACTATTAGCATTACTAATATTATTATCTATCTTCCTCCACTGCTGTTTTGTTTTCTCTCCAATATCTGATGATGTCCCCATCATTGTGAGATAGGATATTTAGGATATTGGGTTAGATGAAGTGCAAAGATCTGTCAGGAAAAAATAACACATTGGGGGATATCAATGAATCATAGAGTTGGAAGAGACCACCAAGGCCATTGAGCCCTGCCACGCAAGAACACACATGGCATGCAGGGGGTCTGGGTTCCATGGCCATCGTGTTCTTGCAACTCAGGATTCCTAGCAAACCACGGTGGTTCTGCATAGCGAAGCGAAAAGGCTCTTACCATCAGCAATGAAGTGTTCGGGAACGTGGAGAGTCACCTTCACCGTCAGTGGGCAGGACAGCTGAGTGCCACACACCATGGCCAAGATGCAGGAACTCACAGCGATTAACGTAAGGGCCGTCTTGTTCACAGGGCTCTTCAGGGAACCTGGGAAGCGAGAAGAAAGACGCCGACTGAATGCAAAGGGAATGTCCTCATCTCAACCAGCACATCGGGGTGCGATAAGGAAAAGGTTGCATCTCAAGCCTTCATTTTCTTATCAGGATTTTATCACCAAGGCAATAATGATACACAGCAGAGGGTGATTTTCTTACGTCTTGGAAGGTGGCACTCAATCAACAGAAATCACCCATGCATAAAGAAGAGGGCATTTTTTTTTGGAAGAGAGGAGTATAGAATCCCAATACATTCTGAGGCAGCACAAGCTCGTCATCACAGGGCATTTAGCTTAAAAGAAACTCCTGTTCAAAGGCATGGCTGAAGGAGTTCTTGCAAAAGGAGCCATGTTTTTGAAAAGAAGCATCTATCAAACTTTTGCAGGGAAGACCTTCTTTCAACTTGAAACATGCTGGAATTCCCACCTCTCATCTATATGATAGCAAGAAACTCCGTTTTGAATATATCATTTTCTCCATGATATTCTCCATAATTGCTGTTTCTGTGATCCTACCAATCAAAAAAAGAAACCTTGTAGTCATTGCTGATCAGACTGCACTCTATAATGAAAATCAACCTCTAAAGCAAGGGTAGGCAACCGCATGCCCACCAGATGTTTTGGACTGCATCTCCCAGAAACCACATGAACATCTGTAAAGCATCAAATCCCATAACACTATTCTAACACACACACACATGTACTTCCACCCACCTTGTCTTTGGATTATATTTCTCTAAAATGCATCTCCCACCCCATCCCAAATATTTTAGAACAGGCAACCTAAAGGAACTCAACTAAATCAAGTCCCAATGCTATCCACCCTTTAAATCAGAGTGGGAACAACTCTCATCATATCGCCATCCATATCTCTGCTACCTGTTTTAGAAAAGCTGAGCCCACCACCCATAAAAAGGACTGGTATTTTTATTTTATTTTTTGGACAAAATCAACCAGAATTATAGAACGTACAAGAGCCAGAACTTAGCTTGAGCAACCCACAGTTATATCGGCAGCAAAAATTCCATTTGCTAGTCATAGAAACCTTTGCATCTTTCAGAGTTCTGTTTGCAAAAGGAGCTCTCAGCAAGTATGGGCATTTTTTTGTTGTTTTTTTGGTGGCAGCATGAAGACAGGGACTATGGAAGCCAAGTCTGTTCCCAGAACAACCTCAGCCTTGGAGAGACACGGGGGTCACGCAGTGTCTGTTTCTCATTCTCTCTCCCTCTCCCTCCCTCTCTCTCTGGACCATCTGTCTAACATCATGCATGCCAAAATTCTGAAACCTAAGAAATAAGGCAGAGATGGCACCACCACCTTTGAATCTGCACAGAACCGAGATAAATAACAGATCTACAAAACAGTGCCTTGCATCTGAGCCTCCCCAGAAACTGGAATACCAACTGAGCGTGATCATGCAGCCTTTTTTTTAAATGAGGAAGCAGCATGATGGAGTACTTGCAGAATAATAATAATAATAAAAAAAATGCAACCCTATACCTGCCACACCAAGACCAGGCAACGAAATACAAACAAGGCACTTGGCTGCCCACGTCCTCCCTCCCAGCTGAAATGTTATCTTTGCAAAAGGAAAAGAAATAGAGGAAAGAGCAGTTGAAGTGAGAAGGAAAACACACCACCACCCGAGAGCCAAATCCTCCTTTGTTGTAATAACTAGGATGATTCTGATGTTTTAACACAGTTGGAAAAACCGCAGAGATGATGCGAAGCAAGTTTGAGGAAAAATATATTCCACAAAACCACAGCAATTGGTTCCAGGAAGGTAAGGGTTTTGCAAGTGGAACAATGGAGTTGGCAGGCTGACCTTCACTCCTGGATAGGAGTTGCTGAAAGCCTGGACAGCTCCCTCCAGACTGGAAAGGGCAGAGGAAAGAGAAAGGTGTCTCTTATTATGGGATGTGAGTGCATGTCTTCAGCTTGGCAACCCTCCCTCCTGACATCCCAAACATGCACCATTACCACATAACAAAACGTCTGCAGCAGACAGCTCCTGGAGAACCCATTCTCCTAAAACTCTTTCTGGGTGTCCGTCCTCTCCATATCTGAGTTGTGTTTGGGGTCTACTAATAATATGAGAAAGGGCTACATTTCTCCAAGGATTCCTACAGAAGTCACAGGAAGTCCTTGCCTTTTCGTGATGACTTGTCAAACCAAATACAGGTTCCAAATCAAATACAGATTCCTATTAATTTGGCAGAAATTCTGCTCTTTTGTCAGTTCTTCTCTCCTACAGAGGCTCACTTAGAACCACTCGTGAGCATTGCACCACTTACAAAGTGAGCTGAGAGGAGGCAAAAGGGCCCCAAGCGGGGCATCCAGAGTGCATGTAGTTGGTCCCAAGTGAGCCTCGGTAAGTCCTTCATACTCCCTATAGCACAGTAAATGGGTTCCGCTTTCCAACTAATTCCATTTTCTGACAGTGCCCTGGCCCCTAATCTGCCAAGGGGAAGCCTGTACACACATAAATTTGTGACCTTCCACCACGTACTCTGTGACTGAACAATCTCCGTGGAATTGTTTTGCAGCAGCTCCAAGGAAGCTGGCATAAAATATATGTAAGAATTGTATGGGATTACACCAAAGCCCTACCCCATCCGTAGTGGCCAGCCAGATGATTTAAGGAAAGCCCACAAAAAGATATGAATGCATGGCCATCCTTCTTCTTCATCTTCCCCAGCAACTGTTTATAAGCATAAAGCCTCTGATTCCGAAAGTTATATACAGTTACTGGGTATGCTAGGTGTTGAAAGCATACGTCTTGCGCTCTCGAAATAAAGGAGACTTTACTGTATTCAGCCTTGGTGACTTCTTTGCAAATCAGGAGCAGTTTGCTGCATAAGCATCACATACACAGCTCTGAATAAATGGCTTAACATGAGACCTGCTAAAAAAAAATACAGAAGAATTTACGCTCTATGCCCCAGCACTCACTAAACACATTGGAACATTACCTAAGGGACCCCGTGTTTACTTGAAGGGTATGAAACTGACAGCAATGAATCTCTCACCCCAAAGCAGGTAGGTCAAGAACTTACACCGGTACTAACTGATTTGTAGACAGGAAGGGTGGGCAACAGAGCTGCTGCTTATAATTAGCCCCCTTCCCGTGCCTATAAGAGAAACATCTGGATTGTGGCTTGCAAACCTCCCACAACTGGAATGCAGGAACAAGCTTTACACCTTAAGGCCAAAGGAAGCAACAGCTGAAATGCAGCTGAAATGCTAAGTGGGAGAAGCTGGGATGAAGTGGAAAAATGGGGAAGAAAATCCTTGATTAAGAGGAGAAGGAACTGGGAGGTCAGAAGAGGGCCCGGAAAGCAAGTTTTTTCTTGTTGTGGTAAAGAAGACAGATAAAGAAGAAATCAAAGTCAGTGAGCATTTGTTAGGGAGACAGGAATGGCAGCAACCCAATTAGCTGCCACTTAATTAGTCTGGAAGGGAAGCTGGATTCGGAAATGAAGCTGCTCTGCAGTGGCCGGTAAGCCGAGGCACGCCAACAGTTGTTCCCAGGGTTACATGCCTCCTGACCTCTTTTTTAATGCCACTTTACATTGGCACCAATTAGATGTGCTCCAGACCTGTCTGATGGCAGACAGGTTGCTGGAGGAAGCTTCCTGTGGAGTGGCAACCATCTCTGGAAGTTTGGAAACCTTGGAGTCAAAAGAAGAGAGTTCAGGTTTAAAGGGGGACACTAAACAACTGGATAGGACATCTTTTGGCTTGACTGTTTGCTCTCTCCCCTTCTCTTTCCTTCCTGTGATGCAACAGTTATATGTCTACAAACATTGCAGAAGGGAGCATGCACACGCGCACACAAAAACAGAGAAGATTTATTACTATCTTAATTGCTCAAACTCCACGTAAAAATATAGCCCCTGAATAAACAATGTAAATACACAGTTGGGAAATTAGCCAACCAAAACATAATGAACTTTCATTACCCATTTTTTTAATCAGCTCAAATTCTCTTAACTAGAGCCAGATGTAGGTTCAGAAATTACGAGCAACGAGGACCCTCTTTCCCACTCCAAGAAGGCACAGTGTTAGTCCGTATCTCGCGGCAAATCCCAACGACAGCAATGTTGAAATTCATTAGAAGGGGGAGGAGAGGTTTCTAGGCTACGTTAGATATACAGCAAAAGCCTACCTCCTTCTATTGGTGAGAAAGAAAAAGTCACTCATCAAATATTCTCACTTGTGTGGTTGCAATACTGCTGCAACTATTGTGTGTAACGGAGAAAGGAAGGGAGAAACAATGGGTACAAATTGTACACACCCAGCAACCTAAGAAAGCAATTGCACGCGGTGGATTTGTTGGTATGCTTGTCCAGTTTTCTTCAGGAAACTTAAGTGGGCAGCCCACCAGCTAATGCAATCACTCCATGCCTCTTAAGCAAATTCTCTGCCTACTAATTATTCCCCGTTATGTACAGGCAGAGACTCATTAATGCAATGCCATACTACCATCTTTCCAAAAGGTCCTGCTACTCAAAACTGTTAAAAAGGAAAACAAAACAGGAGAAGATATGGAATTTATTCAAAAACTAATTACAGATTAAAACTCTGGCAAGGTATTAATTCCTCCCGTACTTAAAGTATCTTTCAGGAAGAGAGGAGAAGTCACAGTCCCATCTCTGCAGCCTTTGGTCCTTAGCCATTTTTGGACTTCAGCACCCCAAAGCCCCAACCAGCACACCTAATGCCTTGTGGTTATGGGAACTTTAGTCCAAAACCTCACAAGGAGCTCCCTACGCCTGGCCTAGATGATACTCTCCCAAATGCAGAATTAAAGTCAGCCCTCCACATTTGCTAGCGTGAGGGGCACAAGAGCCCTGCAAAAATGGAAAAATTGCAAACATGGAAATGTGTGTGTATGTGAATCTGTGCTAAGAGGGCCGTGGCATGGTGGGGAGAGTGGACACCCAGAGTCCAAACCAGATCAGAGAAAAGAGAGGGGGGGGGTTGGCATGGTAGCTCTATACTTTCTTTCTCTCTGCCATCTCCTTCCTTGGGCGTGTGGTGGCATCAGGAGAGGGTTTGTGGTGCTGAGAAATTGGGCTGAGAGCCATCTTTAGCTGGCCAAGCAACAACTGGAAGAGGAGGAGGAGAAGGAGGACCATCAGAGGTGGGTTTTTAAAGAGCTGTGGGCCTGATCAAAGATATTTTAAATATTTGAAGGGATGCCACATAGAGGAAGGAGGGGGCTTGTTTTCTGCTGCTCCAGAGACCAGGACAAGGAGCAATGGATTCCAGCTGCAGGAAAGGAGATTCCACTTGAACCTCAGGAAGAACTTCCTGACAGTCAGGGCTGTCCGGCAGTGGAATCTGCTGCCTCCATGGAGTGTGGTGGAGTCTCCTTCCTTGGAGGTTTTTAAGCAGAGGCTGGATTGCCCTCTGTCGGGAGTGCTTTGAGGGTGTTCCTGCATGGCAGGGGGTTGGACTGGATGGCCCCTGTGGTCTCTTCCAACTCTACATTTCTATGATTCTATGATTCTATGACTAGGGTCACCACAACTTGAACAGAAGGCTCTGTGTTTATAGGTGTGTGTGAGAAAAACTTTTTATTTTTTAAGAAAAAAAAAGTTTGTGGGTCAATGGTAGCTGGAAATTTGGCTTGTGTTTCACTCTTCTCTTTACCTCTACGATTCCACCCCTCCACATCCCTAATGTTCCTTGGAGTGGAATGCTGACACCAAGGGCAATCCAGAACCACACTGATTTGTGATGTCCTCCAAGAATGGCTTATACTTGACAGTTTCTCTGCCACAATTCTTTGTGTGTGTGTACGCCTAAAAGTCCTCGTTCATACCCCTGGGAATATACACCCTCCAGGCTGGGAATCTAGGGTATAGCTGAGTGATGCCCAGACTTTCATCTTGAAGTATGCTCACGCAACTTTAAGCAACTTTTCTGCCATTTCCCCCTCGTCTGCCACCAAGGAAACCCCTGTATCCCCCCTGATATTTCCCAAGCTTCCCCCATCTTCCTTACAGCCGGCAGGCTGCTGGTCTGGCTTATCTTCTCCCTAAACTTCAGACAAATTACTCCCTCTCTGCCCTCCGAGCTCCTACGCTATATTGCATGAAACAACCAAGGACAAACTTTACATAAAACTGGAAGCTATCTCATAAATCGGATCCGTCTCTCTGCAATACGAAGACTCTCCCCAGACTTTCCATAGCAGATTTTTCTCCCCACCCCACCTTTTTTTATTTTTAAGCAATCTTCCAGGAAAAACAGATTTCAGAAGTAAATAAACATCGATCAACACTTTTGTTCCACTCCCTGATGTTTGAGTATTTACGAAGCATTTCTGGCTGTTCATTGCTAAATCTTCTTTGCAAGCACTGAATGCTACTTGGCCTTTTTTAAAAACTTGGAGCCCTGGTAAATAATTGACCACTCAAATATTTATCATACCATATCATGCTGGTTGAAAGAAGGAGGAGGAGGAGAAAAAAAAATCCATTTTTATAGATGTAAAAATCTATCTGGGTTCTTAGGGTAGAGCACAAGCCAGAGGAATTTGCTTTGGGGAGAAATCCATATTTTTATTCGTTTGTTTATAGTATTTGTGGACTGCTTTTCACAAGGCATTTTGCAACACAAACACAAAGATGACTGCACAACCATTGCTACTACCGCAGCCACACCCCAGTACTTAATAAAATCAATGGAAATCTCCACTAATCCCATGAACACCAAAAAGCATAAAAATGATTTTATCTATGAAAGATAATCAGGCAAGTGGAGGCGAAGGATTGAAAAACTGCCCTTTAGAAACACTTCTTTAAGAAATGTGTTCTCTTCTTCTCTGTTCTGATTTTTTTTTAAAAAAAATTATCATTAAAGCTAAAATTAGACTTCAAGTTCGGCGTTCAAGCATAAAAGCCAAGAGAGTAACTGCTCAACAAACTGTTCGTTGTTACAAAAACCTTACCTTACATCATAAAAAATGTTAATTAATTAATTAGTGTCAAGGGGTTGCAAGTTAATTTCCTGTTTCAGTATAATTGGGTTTCTTTTGTAATCAGCACTGCTGTCAAACCTGTTGTTAACTGAAGTGTAATTTTTTTTAAAAGCTTTTTCAACTTTTAATGGGTGAAGAAGGAAAACAAAGTTATTTGTCCATGATTCCAGGGTAAAAATAACAGTTTAACAAATAAAGGTTTAATGTAAGTTTACTAAACAAGATATTCTGGTTAATATAAAGCAAGAAAAAAATAGTTTCTCAGTTAGATTGTAAAAAAAAGTGTAGATTAAACAAACTATGACTGAATTGCCAAAGCCAGCAAACCAAGAATGGAAAGCACATGCACAACGATTCCTAGCTAATTAGCCATGGTTTATTAACCTGAGATAAGATATTAACCTGAGATAAGCATGTTTGGCCCTCCATATCCACAGATTCTGTATCCATGGATTCCACCAACCACAACCTGAAAATTTCAGGAAAAAAAAATCCAAAAAGCAAACTTTGATTGTGCCATTTTATATAAGGGACATCATTTTATTACACTATTGTACATAATTGGACTTGAGCATCCACAAATTTGGTATCCCTGGGGGTCTCGGAACCAAATCCTAATAGATACCGAGGGTCCATCGTATGTCTGAATGGACTCAATGCCTTAAAAGTATGTAACTGTTTATCAGTCGTACTCAAGAAGTCTGACATTCAGCCCTACTAGAGCTTCTCTTATGAATGGGGTTCATTTCTCCTTCTCCTTACAAACTTAAACTTCCCAGACCATAGTTTACAAAAACTATGGGCTAACAGGGGATTTGTTTGGTTATGTCCATAGTTACTGGGAACTCTCTCTTATTTAGGTGGAAACCAGTAGAAACCAGTAGAATCAAGAGTTGTTTGCTTTGAGGGTGTTCCTGCATGGCAGAAGGGGGTTGGACTGGATGGCCCCTGGGGTCTCTTCCAGCTCTAGATTTCTATGATTCTATGAGTATGTCTTAGGGCCTTTCTGCACTACATTTTTGCAGTGCTATTATTCCACTTTCAACCTCCTGTGGAATTCTGGGGTTTGTAGTTTCCTGAGGCCAAAGAGCTCTCTGGTCGAGAAGTCTAAAGACCCCTCCCTAAACTGCAAACCTCGAGATTCCATAGGAGGTTGAAAGTGGAATAATAGCACTATAACAGTGTAGTGCAGAAAGGCCCTTAGTCTGCAACTCTAACTGGAAATTCTAAGATGGAATAATAATAATAATTAATAATAATAATAATAATAATAATAATAAAAATTATTATTATTATTATTATTATTATTATTATTATTATTATTATTATTATTGCATCCCGCCTCTCCACATGGATGGACAGTACCTAAATATGGCTAACTTGGAGAGCAAAGAGGATAATTCAATGTGATGGAGGCAGATTCCAAATCCAGGCCCCCCTCCCCACTCCGATCGTCTGCCATTCACAGTGGGGTCAACGAGACAGCAAAAATCTTTGACATAAGCAGTGGGACGCGCTGACTCCCACAACCGCACATTCAGCATCTTCCATTCAGCCCAAAGATCTCTGGAAGCCTTTTGCTAATCTGTTCCCTAATACCCAGAGTCTCAGCTGGTTATAGACTTTAGGATTTTTAATGCCTGATGCATTAAAATAAATATGCTTTTCTGTAGAAACTATGTTTCAAATATTGATCTCTCCTTCCCTTGGGTGTGTGCAGCAAGCAGAATGCAGTGCGCTAGCAAATCTTGTTTGAAAACCGCTTCCCACTGTTTTAAAAGAGATAACTATGCATACAAAACCCAAGACGACTCCTGCAGCAAATTATAGACTGACACATTTATTGCTCCGTGTCCTTCTATAGACCAACAGCCCACTCCATCATATTATGGAGCTCTAGCAGGGGAAAGGAAGCAAAGATTATGGCAGACTGAAAAATCAGAACTGCAAAGCAAACAAGAAATAAATATAAGGAGGGGGGAAAAAAGCCTTGGAGACGTTGCTGGGAGGGAGAGCAGAATTTTTGTATTAGCCTAGCTGGGGGCATTTATGGACAGAAGCTTAATCCCTTAGTAAAAAGATGCCAAAGATACACTGCATATTCTTAAGACATGTGGGAAAATATTGATTTATTCCCCTGGGACTGGGGAGCGAACTGCCAAAACTCTCAACAACAAAGTGAAGGAAGAGGCAAGAAGGCATGCAACAAGACTGGAAACCCACACCCACAAAATTCAAAGTAGAATTCGTCCATTTAAGTCAACACTGCTGCCAACCAAACATAACCTAAAGCACCAGAAGAGGATGGTGACTCTTATTAGCAATCAACTCTCATACACAGGTTGCCTGAAAATTACCTTTACAGTAATTTTTGGACACCCTATGCTAATTCCACGGAGCCTAAGCACTATGCATCTTCTGCAGAAACAGCACAGGGCAAAAGGAGCCCTGGTGGTGCAGTGGTTAAATGCCAGTACTGCAACCACAAGGTTGTGAGTTCGATCCTGCCCGGCTCCAAGGTTGACTCAGCCTTCCATCCTTCCGCAGGTCGAGTAAAATGAGTACCCAGCTTGTTGGGGGCAATTAGCTAAAACACATTGTAAACCGCTTAGATAACACTCAGTTGATAAGTGGTATAGAAATAAATGCTATTGCTATTTGTGCAAAGAATCAGAAAAGGTTAAGAATATTAACAGGGTGGAGTCACACACTCTCAGCCCCAGAAAACCCCCATGTGATGGCTTTGACTAGGGTTGCCCTAAGTCAGAAACAGCTTGGAGAGAAACAACAAGAAAGTATAGTATTCATTTTTTCACAGTCCAGTGAGCACACCAGCCCTTTTTTGTGGGCCATTTTGTTTCCAGATCAGATATCCATCTCTGGTGTTTGGATTTACAAGTCTTTTGACTGCAATATTGGGCATTTTTCTAATGCATCAAGAGTTGTATGACGTCTCTTTTGGTTGCCTTTTGCAAGACCATGAAGCAGTGAGCCATTTGGACCGAAGGCAGACACATCCCAGCCTGTAGCTTCAATATGGGAAGTCATTAAATTATTCTGTTATAAAAAAAGTGTTTTAGCAACTTCTCAGATGCCAGTTGGCACACAGTGTGGTTCACTGCTTGGCTATAATGTGTTCTGACTTTTCCATCAATAATCTTAGTCCACAAATTGGAACTCCCTGGTCTATGCGCTCTTTTTTAAAAGCATTTTTAAAAAGTCAAATTATCATAACAGTTCATAAGAAACATTTACAGAATAACAGAATAGATGGCATCCAACAGATCAGTGTCAACACTGGAGGCTGCAAAACAACTGAAACTGCCTCCGAGTGTCTCGCAAATGTGTGTTTGGCAGCTTCGAACTCTAATTAAATATTTGCAGTTGGAGATTTTTGTATGTTTCTACTGATGTCCAAGCTTCTGATAGCCAAATTTCAACAGATGGAACATCAAAGCATTTTGAGGGGAGGGGGTTGAGCAGGGGTGGGATTTACACAGGCTCAGAAAGAGAGGTAGAAAAAAAATGCTGCCATTATTCATCAAGAAAAAAATAATAAGAAAGTTTGCTGCATCTACAAATCTACACATTTCACAGAACTTTCCAATGCTCAAACCACTACACCATGCTGGATGACTATGTAGAAATACCCATAATATTTTGCATGTTTCTCTGGTCTGTATGCCTATGCCTGGGTGTAAGTCATCCCAATCAGTCAAGGACCTAAAACAATCCTCAACTCAGTGCCCAAAAGAGATGCATATGGAGAAACACAAGGAGAGAGGAATGCTTGCAAACAGAGACCTTCGGGGGTAACGGTAGAAAGTAATTCCACTCAGAGTGGCAGCAGCAGAAACAGTGTTTGCAGTCATGTCAGGGAGGCTATGGATCATACAACGTGCTACGCAGGTTCTAGAGGAGGCTTTACTGTGCAACCAGACTGCCTCGTTTGTGGAAGGTAGTCAAAGGGATGGCTCAGGGACCTGGGCCAGGCCCCCAAGCATTGGCTACCTGCATCTAGAGAACCTCCAGGGATGAAAGAAACAATTAAAGTGAAGGAGCACAAATATGGTATTGGACCTAGGCACACTGAAATTAAAAAAAAATAAAACTGAAATGGAAGAGGAAGGAGGAAGAGGAAGAATATGACAATGGACCCTCACATCAGATATCTTCAGTGGGACAGGTACAGGCAACAACTCCCTCAATTTATGCCCCACTTGATGCTTTCCCATTGTGTGAACCATCAATTTTGTTTCCTTACCAGAGAAAATCTGTGATGGATGGATGGATGGACGATGGATGGATGGAGGACAGACGGACAGGACGGACAGAATAGCTGCATAATGCCTTTTAATTGTGGATGGTCGCGATCCCTCCATCTAGACCTACACTCATCCCTGACATGTCTCTGAGTGGGCTTGAAACTACCTAAACCCTTCAGGTGGCATGCCAAATTCCCTCCTGATGAAGTCAGTAGCTCAGGGAGTCACCTACAGAAACCAACACTGTCCCCCTCAATCTCTCTCTCCACACACACTGCCTCTTTACATTATCTGTTGCCAATGGAGTTTGAAATGTTATTGCCCAGATCTGAGGATTCTTCGTCTGCCAGCGTCCACGTGGCCAAAGAAGGGAGTGACCTCTGATATCCCTCCAGGCCGTCTTAACCAACAACAGCAAAAACTACATCTGGACAAATGCAAGCCTGTGATTCTAATGCCATCAATAATTTCTTCTTCTCCTGGATAAATTTTAACACCTTTGCCTGATGAAGAATCCAGTGGAGCTTCCAAAGTTTGCATTATATATATTTTGTGCATTTTTGGTGGGCCCAACAAAGGCATCGTGGAAATTGTTTGATTTTGCTGTACGGCTAACACGTCTACCCCTGGACATGTTTTCTGCCTCTATTGGAGCGTTCAACCATCTTGCAGATTGAACCATTAAATGCTGCAGGCCTTCTAATAACCCAGCATAGTAGAAAGGCTAGCTGGCACCTCTCTTCTCTGTTAGACTGTTAGCTAGCACCTCCTCCCAGGCATCCAGTTTAGCTCACTTGTTGGTGGGGGGAAAAAAACAATTTCTTGGCATGCCACCCCCCCCTTTCTCTCCTTCCCTGGCGCACAAACTTGTACTTTATTGCTTTGCAGTGGGAAAAAAAAAGTCTCGTTACCATGCGGTAGGCAAGAGTGGAACGATTAGTAAAATTTGTTACCAGCATGCTTGGAACAAAATTAAATTAAAAGTGTTGCTTCGCTGTCAAGATAAGAAGCAAGCTGGAGAGATAATTCTTCACTCTCAAACACTCAATTACTTTGGTAAGTCTGTATCAGATACAATCAAAAAAATAAAAAAAATAAATAAATCTCAGGCCTCCAGGAACAGATGTAAATGTTGTTATCTCTATCACAGTCCAGGGGAAGTTAAAGAGGCTGTTCCATCAAGGCAGGGCTGTAATTGCTAAGGCGGGCAAGAGAGCTTGGATAACTAGGAGTAGTTATCTTCATTTGGGCTGAGGAAGGCAGGAATGCCTTTGCAGAGGATTGGGGAGAAGCAGGAATGTCTGAGGCAGAGGGGTTGCTCATCCAGATTCTGGAAAAGGCTGTATCTTATTTAAGGGGAGCATATAATCCCCTTGCTAAAACAACTTCATTGGTCATGCATTTCTGAATATAGTTCAAAGTTCTGGTTTTGACTGATAAAACCCTAGACAGCTGAGGTCCACACACTCTGAAAGCCTGCATCTCCCCTTACAAGCCGGCCCAAATCTTATGATCTTCAGGAGAGGGCTTTCTCTCCATCCCACCACCCTCCCAGGCTCAGCTGGTGAGGACATGAGAGTCTTCATGGTGGCTCCAGGCTTTGGAGTGGCCCTGCTGACGAAGGGTCAGTCCGTCCCCTCTCGCTGTCAAATGAAAGGTGTATAACAGGGTTCCACAGCAAGACTGTTCTGAGAAAGTTTGCCCTTGACTTCCTCTATGGCTGAGAGAGTGTGATTTGCTCAAGGTTAGCCAGTGCATTTCTAAGGCTGAGCAGAGATTCAGACCCTGTTCTCCCAGAGTCCCTAGTCCAAAAGTCAGTGGGATCTGCTCCTTGGAGTGTGGTGGAGTCTCTATCTTTGGAGGATTTTAAGCAGAAGCGGGATGGCCATCTGTTGGGAGTGCTTTGATGTGTCATGGCAGGGGGTTGGACTGGATGGCCCCTGGGGTCTCTTCCAACTCCATGATTCTAAGCAGCAGCTAGTCCCTATTGTGTCCACACATCTGGTCTCAGGAACACAGTGGGAGGCAATTCCTTAGAACCTCAACTCATGTCACATCACATAGTTTTAAGCTGAAGATAATAGTGAAGTCCTGTGTCATCTTTCCCTATAATATTGCCAGAATCAAACCTTTTCTATCCGCTTCTTCTACAATGCCATTACTTCATGCCTTGGTCATTTCCCAGCTTGATTACTGTAATCTTCTTTTGAATAGTCTTTCATTATCTCATCTTATTCCCCTGGTTTCTATACAACATTCTGCTGCTAAGATTATCTTTTCGGCCCATCATTTTGATTATGCTACTCCACTTTTGACATCTCTTCACTGGTTACCTTTTCCTTTTGGGATCCAGGTATAAGCTTCTTACGCTGTCCCCTCCCATCTGCTGCCCCATCCCTCCGCTGCCATTGCTCTTTTTCGATCTGCTCGAGATCTTCATACTCAGCTGAGGGTTTCTCCATCTGGTTCAGCTTCATCTTTTTCCACTTGCTGCTGTATATTTTTGGAAGTGTCTCCCTGAATATTTGTGGACTTCTCTGTTTCTAAACCTCAGTTTGAAACTCCTATTTTCCAAAGATTTTAAAACTTTTTAACTTAATTCAGTTCCCTAATCTTGTATATTTTAATTATATGCATGCAATAGCTTATTTTGACTTGTACTGTTTTGGATTATATTTGCATTATTCCTTTCTTCCCAAGTGTGTGTGTGGAAGAAACGCTGAGTGAGTGAAAGAGAGATGGTATGCCTTAGGTGGGACCGTCTGTCTCTTGTTTGTTTTATTCTGTCACACATCATATGCATTGATGCCAGTAAATAATAAATAATAAACCAATATGAATTTTCTTCCTCCATCATCCTTTCCCTCTCCCATGGAAGGTCAGATTGTTCAGTGGTTTAATGATGCCAAATATACAAGTTGATGCCCAAAACTACCTTCCCTGTCTAACTCTGCCCATTAGAAATGTTACGATGGAGCAAACTGTTCCTTATAGCAAAGTGGTACTGCCTGGAGCAGCGTTGGTCCAGGAGTCATTGGCTTCCTGCCCCAGAGAAATTCTAGGGAAGAAAAAATAATTCTAGCTAATGGGAATAAATAAGATATGGGTCTCTAGCATAATGAGGGAAAGATCCTTGTGGCTTATATCATATAGCTTAGGAAGCACTGCTCTTGAGGTTCCTCAGGCAACTGGTCCATTTGTGATTTGGTTGTAATACTAAAAAATGGCACGTTGTAATCCTAAGAAAAAAAAGGTGCCACAAGAGTCTGCTGCAATTGGCTACCACAGCCCTCTCCCTATGCACCTTTAAGCATGATTGATCTGCATAGGTTGTGAGATGCAGATTGCTATAAACTGAGGAAGGTCTGGGAATAATATGGCCTGGAGGTAGGGCACAGCTGGTCCAACAACTAGGCAAAGTGAGGCAGGTGCTGGAGGATGCAAGGAACAGTAAGAAGCTGGTGGTATGGTAGATGGTCTACCATCTCCAACCTGAAGCTAGCCTGCCACTCCCACCATCACAGTCAAAGCTCGATTCAACTGCCAATCTTGTTTCAGGACACTCTGTATGGCTTGAGCCAATCCTGAGCTCAAGTTAGCCCAAAAGGAGCACTAGGTGTCCTCCAAAGGCTCTTCAGTTTTTGTTATACACAGTGGGTTCACAGCAAAATACCCCAACTTCCAAAGCATTTAATAAAGACCTCCAAAGATGGATGTGCAGTTGGCTAAGATGGTTCCCCTCTCTTTAGACAGCTAAGCAGCAAGCTAGGAAAGGCAAAAAAACTGTCTACAACACTCCTGATTCAGGAGAAGCACTCCACCAAATATAATCATGTAATTGTCTTTCCAATCCACCCAACAGTTGTGTTTGTTTGCATGGCACGTTGGCTTAAAAAATGACTGGAATAAGTTGCATTGAATGGCAAACCATGCATAAATGGAGGATCAAAAACAAAGCAGTGGGATGAGCACATCTTTGTATAAACTCTATAGATTTGTTGTGCCTCTTCTTAAGACACACCATGTTTATTCTGCACTAACTTTTTTTTGGTGTAAACTGGGTGAAAGCAAAAAAAAAAAAATGGTCACTACCTCCCCCATCTTGTTCTTTTTTAAAAAATTCCATATCTCATTTGCTTTCCTCTGAAAGAGTGTCTGTTGCCTCCAGAGGCAGGAGAGGATCAAAGGGAAGTTTCCGTGTGTGTAACAGATCCCGAATACCTAATTTTCCTTTATAAAGGGCCTTGTTTTAAACACCAAATACAGAAGCAGATCAAAGCCCAGATTCGTATTTCTCTAACAGCCCTCGGAACGCTCTACAAGCCCGAGAAAGAAAGAGAGGGGGGAGCATATCGCAAACGATGCAAAACCCAGGCGGACAATTGGGTGCTCCTAAATTGTCATAAAGCCTGTCTACAAATCAGGAAAAGAACTGGAGATCCTGTATGTTTGCAGGAGGGACTCACAGCTTCTCTCCTCTCCTATAACAAAGGGGGAAAAACAGCTGAGACAGTGGGGAGGTGTATTGCAAACCTGTGAACCATAAGAGAAGCTCCTTATCTCAGAAAAGCAGAGGATGAAACTTATCTCTGGACAAGAGGAACCCAAATCCCCAAGGTCTTAATTAGGCTATAATGGGATGGCGGTACTGGTTTATGAGGCAATAACGCAACCCTCGAGAGACCCACTGAGGCATCGGCTCAGTGTGTTTTCCTGACAAAGGAAGCTACTAGATTACAGTCAGCTATTTGGACAGGGCCAAGAGAGAAACAAAGAAGGACGCAACCCCTGTGGCAGAGAGCCATTCTTTTAAGCCAGGGTTGGCAACATGGGGCCCTCCTGATGCTATCCACTACAACATACATAAGCCCCAGTCTATATTGCCAATGGTGAGGGATTATGGGAGTCGTGGCTCAAAACAGCCAGAAGGAACTTGGGTTGTTGTTGTTGTGTGCCTTCAAGTACACACATTTTCAGATGATTATTTACTGTATTTGCTGTAACCTCTACTATCTCTCTAGAACATTTTTAATAAGGACTCCCAGAAACTGTGAAAAAGCCTTGTAAGTCCCTATTAAAACGGTGTGGGCATCAGTGGAGGTGGCATTGAGCCCCACCAGCCACCTACTTCTGCCTTGTGAAGGAACCCTGGTGCCTCAAAAGAATCCACAGTGGGTCAATATGGGGATCATACCTTTTTGTGTGTTTGGGAGAGCTTATTACAGTTTTTCTACTTTCATGGGCATCCTGTGTCCCTAACCGTAGAGAATGTGGAGGAATGAGTAGTTTCCAATTTACTGGAGACCCTAAGGCAAACTTATCATAGGGTTTCCCAGGGCTGAGAGTGTGTGACATGCCCTCCTGTGGATATAAGTCCACTTCCTTAGACGAAGCATCCATAACATGCTCTCTAGTCAGATATATAGAGTGCTCAGCTTGTGCATGTTCTCTAAATCAAGGCTAGCAAGAGAGATCCAGCATGGTGTGGTGGTCTGAGCCCAGGACTCCAGACCCTGGAGACCAGGTTCAAATCCCTGCTCAGCCATGGAAACCCACTAGATGACCTTGGGTGCATCGCACACTCTCAGCCCCAGAAAATGCCATGATAGGTTTGCCTTAGGGCTGCCATAAGCTGGAAACAACTTGAAAGGTACACAACAACAAGCAATATAGTGTTTCCTAAGAAGAATTATACAACTAAACAGTTACAGTCCTCAGCTGCACCTCTGAAGCATGATCATTTGTTTTCTCTTGCTTCTTTAAGCTATAGTTTTCCCCCTAAACTGGTGTGTGTGTGTTTTTTTTCCCCTTGCACAAAGGAAGGGAAGAGATTTACTGAGTGCTTAATGGAAAATTTATCCCACCGAGATGTGAATGGCAAAGATAGCAAAGGGAAAAGGAAATGGCCTCTCCACTTACAGGATGTTTAGGAAAGATGGGTTTACAGAGACAGATGCATTAGGTAATGCAGTTGGAGAGAACTGACTCAAATGGATCCCAGAAGCAAGAGAAGAGAGGAATTCTGTCTGCAACTCAGAGTCTGAACTCTACTGAACCTCGCAGCCATTAAACTCACCACCCTCGTAACAGCAAACTTTCCTGCAAGGGCACAACATGCAAAAAAAAAATGTCTTCTTGTAACATTTTCCTTTTTTCATGCAGCAAAGCAAGACTTAGAGATGCTAACTTGCCCAAAGTCATACTAGTACTAGTTGTTTTTTCATTTTGCAGAGCTCTGTGCAATTGACCAAGTTAAGTGAGAAATCCCACCTCCAGCCTCTGCTTGTAATGATTTTTAGATGAATTAGTATGTGGGCTTCTGCCAAGGAACTGGAGGTGGACAGAGAGTGATTTCTGTTGTGCTTGTGGGCATATGTCTGTATGCGTATGCATGAACATTTATTCTAGCAAACAACAACACCGTTCCTACAAGAAAGAAAAAGAAAGAGAAGGAAGGAAGGAGAAATTGAAGACTTGTAGGAGCAAAACAACACACGGGCATATAAACCATTAAAAAACAGGGAAAAGGTGACCAACAAGGCTCTGTGATACTCAAAGGAACTTAATCCTGAACAATAGTAAATTGCAGAATTATGGTGAAATTTTCAGTTTCAATAACCAAATCCACAAAATGTGGAGGGCCAAATGGGAATATGGATCTTGTTCATGCATGTGCTTGTCTGGCCCTCTGTCAAGTTGGAGAACTTGTATGTTTTGGAAACAAAAAAAAAAGTCACAGCTTTCACCTCCTACTTCAAATGAGCAATGAATTTTTGGAAGACACAAAGGCCAGCAGGAAATAAATGATAATGATGGCGCTAAATACCAAACCAACCCCCGGGGGATCCTGATCCTATTATCTAGCATACTTGCAATATGAAAATTAAGTCCTGCCTAACTCTTACCAATTAAGGAAAAGCTGAAATCTCTCACCAGTCGTCAAAGGTGCAACTTTTCTGCCTTGACCACATGTTTCACACACTTTTTCAATGAAATCCAGACACTCTGGAACTATACTTAACCTTAGCCCATTAAAATTTTATGGAACGCAGACTTCCAGTCTATTATTCCACCCCAACCTTCTTCGAAACATAAGGTTTTGCAATCTGAGCATGTGTGCATTTCGTAGAAATAAAGCCAACACCTGGGTCTCTTCCAAATGCAAGGCTACTGGAACCATTCTAGCTGTGAAGGCAGCTTCAGTCCAAAGCAAAAATACTGTCATGCATTTTTGTGAAGATCTGATCTCTGAAATATATGTAACAGAGACTTCTAGGGTGGTTCGAGCAACTCTTTGCTTGCAGGTCTTATTGCTAAGTAAATGTAGAAAATTCAGAGCACAGAAACCCTCACCCAAACAGAAATTATTTCTGCGCCTGAATCCTTCCCCAACTATTTCTTCGCACTTATTCTTTCAAAATCACTTTCCAACACATCATAAATGGAAAAGAAAATTGTGTTCTTTTGACACACGTGCGCAGACATCAGAGAGTTTTTAGAAGCCACGCAAGTGAAGGGAAAACTCTCAACTAAGTTTTAAAATTATACAGCCTCCCTCTACTGAAACTAGACTATCATAATTTAGATCTGTGTTCCTCTCATAAAGCTTTTAAGAGTGGTTTCTTCTGCTTCTAGATCTTACTACTCACGTGTCCATGTTGCTACTCATTTTAATTTCAGTTTTACATGCTGTCAAGATACTAACTGCTGCTGGTTTTATCTTTCTTTTATTATGTCCTCTCAGTCATTCTTCTATTGTTTTATGTGAGTTTGCACCCAATGCATGTGCACGTCTGTGCAAGCATTTAATAAAGCAGCAGAACAACACTGTTGTCAGGATCCAAGAAGGATACCATAAAACTGAAATAGCTTGAATAAAATGACCAGAAACAGGTATTTATATTAATACGGTATTGGATGTTTTCGTATATGCCTTACTCAGTGAAGTCTGTTGGAATGGGAGAGATAAACAGCATACAGTGGCAGTTGTGGGATTCCCTAGGATCTAAGCATGAATCAGAGGATGATGCCGGAGGGAAGAGTTGCATTATCCTCTAAAATAATGCCATATGGCATTCATGTCCCAACTCTGTTGATCCAGAAACTATGCTTTTTTAAGCCCTGTCGGCTCATGAGGTTTCTCTACTGGAAAGATGGCCATGTTGGAAAGCTGTGTCCCTCAGAATTAAAGTTTTTTTGCAAAATGTTCCATCTCTCTCTTGCTCTGTGGATGCACAGGAGGGTAGATGGGTAGCAGACAGACAGCTAATTCTGCTCACTGGCTGCTGTAAAAGTGCAATACACACACACACACACACAAACTCCTTTATTACATTGTCCAAGAGTCATGGACCACTCCCAAGCCCATCAAGCATGGCTCTCCTCACTCCCTCCTCCTTACAGTAGCTATATCAGAGGTTTTTGCAGTCTCTGTGATCTGGATTAGCAGAGATGCTTCAGTTCCAGGGAGTCATGAGACCTGACACTCACTGTTGTAAGGCAAGGTAGCATGGCGAGGAGAGTAAGGGGGCAAAGTGTTGTGGAAGTGACAGTACCCAAGCAGCAAAGAAGAAACTGACCAGCTAGCTTCAGTGGTGCAGCACCATACAGGCGCTGGAGGGAAAACTGGATGTCTGTCCTTAAGAAAGTCAACAAAACTGGCCTGACCTAAGGGATTTTGCAGCACGAATCAGCACACTGTCTCAGCAATGTGGAAAAACCTCCCAGTAAACCTAGCAGAACTTAGCTTTGTCATTGGATAATGCCTTCTTTGGATGACCAACGTAAAAGAGAATCATAGAAATGTAGAGTTGGAAGAGACCCCAGGGGCCATCCAGTCCAACCCCATTCTGCCATGCAGGAACACCCTCAAAGCACTCCTGACAGATGGCCATTTAGCCTCTGCTGAAAAACCTCCAAGGAAGGAGACCCCACTACACTCCATTGAGGCAGCAGATTCCACTGCTGGACAGCCCTGACCCGTCAGGAAGTTCTTCCTGAGGTTCAGGTGGGATCTCCTTTCCTGCAGCTTGAATCCATTGCTCCTTGTCCTGGTCTCTGGAGCAGCAGAAAACAAGCCCTCACCTTCCTCTACATGGCATCCCTTCAAATATTTAAACATGGCTATCATGTCCCCTCTCAACCTTCTCTTCTGCAGACAAAACATCCCCAGCTCTCTAAGTCTATCCTCATAGGGCTTCATGGCTTCCAGGCCCCTCACCATTTTGGTCGCCCTCCTCTGGACTTGCTCCAGCTTGACCATGTCCTTCTTGAATTGGGGTGCCCAGAACTGGACACAGTATTCAAGATGAGGTCTCACCAAAGCAGAGTAGAGTGGTACCAGTACCTCCCTCGATCTAGACACCATACTCCTATTGATGCAGCTGAGAATTGCATTGGCTTTCAAGGACAACTTCATCTCTAAATGGTGTGGGTTGTCCTTGTCTTGTTGGAAGGACAAAAGGAAAGTCCATTGACAGCATTCAACTAGGTGAAGAATAGGAATGCTCAGTTTTGAGGTCTTTTTTTTTTGTCAAAGTGACTCCTGCTCAAAAAATAAAATAAGGACAATCACCGTGGAGCGAATATAAATAAGATGGTTCAATCCAGGGTCTAAAATTCAATAACTGCAGTCTTTTCTGCTCTCATTCTTACCTTTGCTACGTCGCCGACTCCTGTACTGCTCGGTGTAGAAGGTCAACTGAGTCTCATCATCAGCTTCAGAGCCAGAGTTGCCTTTGGCACGGCCAAATCCAATCCCACCTACACAGAAGCAAATCAGCGGATCAGTGCCGGTTCTCAATGCAAGAAAAAGAAACACAGCAACGTAGAGTATATGCCTTTTAATATTTTAATTGTTTTATGGTTTTAATGTTTTTTTTAACTTTTTGGAAGCTGCCTTGGGTCCCATCTTGGGATAAAAGGTAGCACAGAAATTCAATAAATACAAGAAATACCCACAAAGGTCATCTAGTCCAACTCCACAACAGTACAGGAATCCACAGTGAAAACATTCATGCTAGATAGCCACCCAATCACAGTTTAAAAACCTTCAGCAAAGGAGATCTCATCAGCCATTGAGTCAGTTTGCTTCCCTGTCAAATAGCTTTTACCAATTGGAAGTTCTTCCTAATGTTTAGTCAAGATGTCCTTTATTGTAATATGAATTCAATGTTTTTGATCCTATTGAACAGAGCAACACAAAACAAGGTTGCTCCATCTTCTACACCATCATATAAAAATTAAGCCTACTAATATGGAATTAGACATGGGAAAATTTCATAGAATCATAGAGTTGGAAGGGATAGGGAGGTCTAGTCCAACCCCCTGCCATATAGGAATACATAACTAAAGCACTCCAGAGAGATGACCATCCAACCTATGTTTAAGGACCTCCAGAGAAGGTCTCCACTCTCTGAGGCACCACTGAACAGCAATAAGCACCAAGAAGTTCTTCGCAATGTTTAGGGGTTTGTGGTTTAGTTTTTGAAGAAGTGCCAGGGTCCAAGGCATGGGCAGCAAGGACCAACTGGTACAGGCACCAGGATTGGACCAAAGGACAGGCACTAGGTCAAGAAGCCAAGGACCAGGGTACAACAAGAGCCCAAGGCAGCAGTCCTCCAGGTAGCAAGAGTCCAGCAGGCCAGAAGCAAGAGGCAGGTCCAGAAACAGGCTGAGGTCCAGGAGTCAGCAAGTTCAGGACCACTGTAGAGTCCACCACTTGAGACCATGTTACTATGGCAAAGGCTGCAGAGTAACCCCAGCCCTTATATAGGTGACTGCTGGCTGCTCCAGCTGCCCTGCATCAGAGCAGCCAACTGGATCTGAAGTATGGGCAAGATTCTGCAAAGAACAGGATCAAGGGTAGGATTCTTGCAGGGAGAATCCTGCAAGGACTTAGTCATGGACCTGAATCCTTACAAGCAGCAAAAAACAAGTTTTGTTCCACCTATTACATGACATCCTGTTAGATATTTAAAGGTAACTATGGTGCCACCTCTCAGTCTTCTCCAAGCTTCTGCAGCTTTCTGAACTATTCCTCATAGGCCTCTATTTCCAAACACTTTGCAATTTTGGTCACTCTGCTTTAGACAAGTTCCAGCTTGTCAATAAATAGTAGTAGGCAGAACTGAAGACAATAGTCCAGGTGAGGTCTGAAGAAAGCTGAATAATATTTCTCTTGATTGTGAGACTGCTTTGGTTGATACATCCTTGAACTACATTAGTCTTTTATGCCATCACCTCACCTACCAGTCCTTATTTAGATCCTTCCACATTTGGCGATTTTGAGATTTCCTTTCACAGCAATTTGGAAATAGTAAGAGGAAAGAAAACTTTAAAAAATGAGAAGTTTTCATGAAAATAATTGGCACACATTTCTCACTCTGAGGGGATGGTTAAGAAGAAAAAAGAGGCCTCCCAGGAGCTGACAGTGGTTTTTAAAATCACCATTAAAATATTTTTGCTGTTGCAAAATGTATGTTTCATTCTACACAGAAGCACAGCTTCCACGCTTCTTGGCAAGGGAACTGCAAATGAATGTGCCACCTCTCTGCCTCTTGAAAATCTTCATCACTTCATGCACAGAGGTAGATCTGAACCAACCATGGTTGGAGACACAGGTCTGACATCAATTGCTCATCCCAACTAGAGTAAGCCCACTGAAGCAATGAGATATACATAAGTGTTGGCTTACCTCTCAGTAACAGATTCAGTGGATCTACTCTTGTTGCAATTAGCCATTGGATTTAGCCTATAGCAGCCCAGTTTGGTGTAGTGATTTGTGCATTGGATTACATCCATGGAGACCAGAGTTCAATTCTCCGCTCAGCCATGTAAACCCATTGGATGACCTTGGGGCCCATCACACACTCTCAGCCTCACACTCTCAGCCCCAGAAAACCCCACAGGTGCACCTTAGAGTTGCTCTAACTCATAAATGACTGGAAAGCACACAACAACAACAAAAACAACAAGCACTTTTCAGCAGAACTGAAGACTCTGAGGAACCAAAAGAAAGGTTTAGCCCAAGAGGACTCAGCCATTGCCTGAGGGTCAGGCTTCTATTTGAAAGCAAAGAGAAGAAAGATTGTGAGATATGAGCAGAAAGTGTTGTAGGAACTGGGTTTATGGTAAGTCATTTGACCTATTTAAAATAGGTGGGCAGTTGGCCCTCCATATCCACAGTATCTGTATCTGCAGATGGAACCAACCATGGCTTGAACATCTAGATGGATGGATGGATGGATGGATGGATGGATGGATGGATGGATGGATAGATGGATAGACAGACAGATAGACAGACAGACAGACAGACAACAGACAACAGACAGACAGACAGATATAAACCTGTAAAAGCAAACTTTGATTTTGCCATTTTATATACGCGATGCCACTTCACTACACCATTGTATATAATGGGACTTGAGCATCCACACATTTTGATACTCATGAGGGATCATGGAACCGTACCCACTGTAGTCCATTACCACCAAACACCAGCCAAATATTTTTTTTTTTAAAAAAAGCAAAAATTAAAGACATGCTTGAATAATCAAGAAGTTTGACACTTCTGCTAAATCTAAAATGCAAAGGAAGGGGGGAAGCTGGGCCCCTCCATCAGCTCCTTTGGGTTCCTCCCTCAACTATCATCTGCCAGTAGTCATTCTTTCCATCAACCCACAAGAGAGGGGAAAGAGGGGAGGTGGCCCTGTCGAAAAACCAGAGCTACTCTCTCTCTGTTCCGTTTCCATTCCTGCCATCATTGCAAGCACCATTTTAAACTTTATCATTGGTTTTTGAGTTTGCATTTTTCTTTTCCCCTCTTCCTTCTAATCAGCACCTATTTTTTTAAAACCATCTCATCTATACCAGCAGAAAAAGTTTGTCACTGCTTATTCCTGATGTTCTATAAAAGACCGGTTATATAAAATATGAGACATTGCTGTCATGTCAAGGTTGGCATATTCTTTCCAAGTCTGGGAAGATACTGTCATAAATAATGAGTCAACTTTTTTTAAAGTGTTTACATTATTTTGGAACCAAGATCATGCTATACCATAGCCAATTTGATTGGCTGTGTAACAGTCATGTTTTTCAACCTGGGTAGATCTTTTGCACTGTTTCTCCATTTAGAAGCAGAGCCATTGCTCCTTCCTTCCTCTGCCTTCTGCTAAAATGGATCTTTGAAAAGTACAAAAAAGACTTTAACAAGAAGAGGGTAGGAGGGAAAACAGAATGTTTATAGCGGGGGGAAAAAACAGACTCTATAAAACTTTGTATAGTTCTGGTCAATGAGAAATAAGCCATTAATCTGGCTGGCGGCTAATCCAAGACCTCTGGCTAGAAGCCAGCCATGTCCAAACTGTGATTTGCTGGCACTCCTCTGCCTTCTGCTAACCCCCGAGCGCAGCTGCAATTGGCTGTGAACTTTTGCACCAGAACAACTGTCAAAGCCACACAGCAGATATTAATAGAATTATGATTTCTCTGAGAATTATGATCCCAAACACAATCTGGCCAGCGCAAAACCCCTGCGTGCAGCAAGGACAAAGTTTCAACATATGGCGTGGAGCTCTGCTGCTGGCATGCTCCAAGCCTGCACCCCTGAAGGTCAGGACGCAATAAGCAAGACAATGGTGTCTCCACCACAAAATCCTCCTCTCGCTCTTTCCTTTTAACTCAAAGGTCATTTTTTGTAAAGCCCAGGTGAGAAATCGATGGCTCGTAGCCTGGATGAAGTCCACTTGGCCTCCTCCTATATCTCTTGGCCTCTTTTGCAGAAAGCTACAATTTCTTCCTCTGCATAGTTTATTTTCCCAGACTTCCCCATAGCTCAGTCTCCTTTTGCATCAGCTGAGTGTGAGAGGGATCATGGGATGTGTGTTTGCAAATAAGATTTCCACATCCCTGTTCCTGGATTTCCCTTCTCACGCTGCTCTGCTGATCTGCAAGAAACAGTTTATGCTGCTCATAAACAAAGGACATTTCTGCACTAATAGTGCTATTATTCCACATTCCACATCCTATGGAATTAATGGATTTGTAGTTTAGGGAGAGGCATTCAGAATTTTCGGTCACAGAGCTCGGTAAACTACAAACCCCAGAATTCCACAGACAGTTGAAAGTGGAATAATAGCAGTGTAAAAGTGCAGGGTGGAAATGCCCAAAGAAATTGATTTCCTCCTTCATGAGCAGCTTGGTAAAGAGAAGCAGAAACCTACGTCTCACCACTGACGAGGTAGGTTAAGGGAGCTGCCCATGGAGGAAGAGAAAGAGATTCCTCTCCTCTCCACAATCTCTGTGGAGACTTCAGATAGGGAGAATTAAAGCCCTCTCCGCACACACAAATACATCCAGACAGCCTTGGCACTGTGATGTTAATCAAGACCATGATACCTTCCGGTACAACTATTTTGCAGGACTAATTCCTATGGCAGTTGATCGACTTCTTTGGAGATTGCAGTGCTCCCTTCCCGCTGTGCTACTATTTCCGTGAAGCCTGTCACGAACAGCACTGCATGCAAGAGCAAGCGGTTTGCTCAAGTAAATGGGAACCTTTTTGGAAACTCAGGCCATTCCCACCCTACACTGTGCTATTATTCCACTTTCAACCTCCTGTGGAATCCTGGGATTTGTAGTTTGCTGAGGCCCAAGAGCTCTCTGGCTGAGAATTCCAAATGCCCCTCCCTCAACTGCAAACCCCAGGATTCCATAGGAGGTTGAAAGTGGAATAATAGCACTATAACAGTGTAGTGCGGATGTGGCCTTGGATTAGGACTCTAGGACATAGTGGCCATAGAGTTTTCTTAGGCAAGGGATATTCAGAGGTGCTTTGGCCTGCTCGTTCCTCTGAAATATAGCCTTCAGCACCTGGCATTCATTAGTGATCTCCCATCCAAGTACTGACCAGGGTTGACCCTGCTTAGCTTGCAAGATCAGCCAGGATCTGGTGTCTTCAGGGTATTTAGTGGTCATATTGGGGCTTAAATCCAACTGCTAGTCTCAAGTAGAGTAGACCCACTAAACTAATAAAATTTACATAAATTTATTGCCTTGCTGCTTTGCTAATAGTAGTTGATGGATTGTTAATTGCTGTGTATTTTAAGGGGTTGGTTTAGGTGGGTGGGTGGGATTGGGTATGTTTTTAATGTCTTTTAATGTATTTTAATGTATAATGTATTTCATGTTGTTCGCTGCCTCGATCCATGTGGAGAGGCGGGATACAAATAAATATTATTATTATTATTATTATTATTATTATTATTATTATTATTATTATTATTAACAACAATATTTATCAGTAAGAGTATTCCAGTTGGGAACAAAAACTGCCTGTAAATTTAGACTTCCTGCTGTTTTATGTTCAAAAGTAATGGGAAACAGGGGGAAAAATGGAAAGAAACAGAAGACAATAAGAAAACTATTATATTGTAGTTACGTCTGATTATTGACAAGAGGCAGTTCCTTTAAAATATGCCCTTTCCCATTACTCAGCCGGTAAAAAAATGGAATATGGATCTTCTGGCAGAGTGGATATTTAATTCTTTCTCCCTTTTCCATAATTTAAGGGAAAAAGCTTTGATACATATTGCTGTGTCTGTCTCTGATTTGTATACAGAATGAAATAATGCACATTCCATCAGGGGGGGAAAATGATATTTTTGCTTCCCTTTCAGCTATTTTGAGCTGATGCATCAATTTTTCGGCCATAGCTATTTGCCACGGCTCCATACACCAAGAATGCAACATTAGGTGCTCTGCAGTTTCCGAGGGCGCAGTTATTACCATGCAAACTACTATTTGCATAAACACTAGACTTAATCGTTATACTTTCACCCTAACCCTTTTTTTCTGAGTCAGCATACAAATTTCTGCATATATCTGCAGGAACATAGTCAAGCAGAGGAAGCTGGAAGGGTGGGAATCCTTTCCGTACTGCACTTTATAGCACTTTCATTCCACCTGAACAGCATGATTCCATCCTATGGGGATCTGCAGTGTTCTGTGGGGTACTTTTATATTTTATATTTTATATATTTATATTTATTTTATATCTGTATCTATATATATTTATCAGGCTTTGCAAAACAGAGCCTAAGAAAGAAAGAAGTCTCTAGAGTCTTGAATTCAAAGAATATATCAAAACAACCAAACTATCAACCAACCATCTATCATTCTTCAGCAGTTACATATGACCTCCCCACTGGACTCTCCTTTCAGAGATAAATTGCATATACAAATGAGGATCTACTTTAACAGATATTAATCCACCATAGGGCTCTATTGACAAAGACAAAAAATAAATTCCTACTTTAATATAACATTCTCCAAAATGTCTTAGGCACTTTTGTACTCAGGTACTTCTAAGCGGTACTTTTTTGGACTTGAGCTCCCCAAAAAAACCCCTCCAGGTGTCCTAGGAGAAAGAATTCAGAAAAAAAAAAGTTTGTTTTTGACCCAAATATGGATCAAATGGAAATATGGAATATGGAAACCCTTTCCTCTAGGACCAGCTCAGAAACAAGTCTTTCCCTCTGTCTCAGCCGGCTACCTCGTTTATTTGTTTTTTTACAGTCCAGTAAATTTTGCAGGTTTATTTACAAGGCTAGCGTGCAGAATGGAAAGCAAAGCGGAAGACGGATAGATGACACTGGGAAGGATGGATAGATGATACTGAAGAACGGATAGTGTACCTATTTTGCAGCTTTAGTGCATCTCCCATCATCACAAGGGTTAGAAACTTGGGATTGCGGCTTCTCACAAGTCCAAGCAGAAAGAGGTAGAACTGATCCCAGGTGAAGTGCAAACATAGGAAGCTTTAAAGGCTTTTGTCACATTTCAGGTGGAAGAAGATGGGGGCAAGATGATTTGTCAAGGGTGTTACAAAGTTCTCAGGTCAGGCAAGGGGCAAAATTACCTCCAGAATCAGGCAGAAAGGAGAGAGAGAGAGAGACTGGAGGCAATACTTTCAGTTATTCAGAAAGGTTCTGATTATGCACAGAGCATCATGCGCCTGGTACGGTCCAGTCCAAATACTGTACAAAACCAGAAGGTGCCTCCCAAATGAAATGCCAGATCAAAACATATAGAATCATAAAGTTGGAAGAGACCAAGGGGCCATCCAGTCCAACCCCTTTCTGCCATGCAGGAACCCATATCAAAGCACTCCCGACAAATGGCCATCCAGCCTCTGTTTAAAAGCGTCCAAAGGAGGAAACTCCACCACACTCCATGGAGGTAGCGTATTCCACTGCTGAACAGCTCTGACCATCAAGAAGTTCTTCTTGAGGTTTAGGTGGAATCTTCCTTCCTGCAGCTTGAATCCATTGCTTCTTGTCCTGGTCTCTGGAGCAGCAGAAAACACGCCCGCTCCCTCCTCGACATGACATCCCTTCAAAGATTTAAACATGGCTCTCATGTCCCCTTTTAACCTTCTCTTCTGCAGACTAAACATCCCCAAGCTCCCTAAGCCACTCCTCATAGAACATGGCTTCCAGGCCCTTCACCATTTTGGTCACCCTCCTCTGGACACTCTCCAGCTTGTCCATATCCTTCTTGAAATGAGGTGCCCAGAACTGGACACAGTATTCCATATGAGGTCTAACCAAAGCAGAATAGAGGTACCATTGCCTCCCTTGATCTAGACTCCATACTCCTATTGATGCAACCAAGAATCGCGTTGGCCTCCTTGGATGCCGCATTACACTGCTGACTCATATTCAGCTTGAGGTATGCTTCACCCCCATATCTCAGAAGGAAATGGAAGAGACAAAGACAACACAAGCAAGCTCAGGAATGCTAAAGGAAGGTTTGGTGCTTCCAAAACTGGCATCTTTATTAGAACAGCCTGTTACTGTGCTTCCACGTGGACTGGAATGGGGATAAAATAATGGAGAACAGCAAGCAATATTTAACACACTAAGTACAGACTTAAATGGCTTGGCATGTGCAGCTCTTTTTTTTTTTTTTAATGAATCTGGATTTATCTAGGGAATTATTCACTAAGATATTACAGCTACCTGTCGCTTCCCTCACCCCCCACCACAAAAAGCAGCCCTATACGTCTCTTGAAAAAAGACAACATGAGCAGCACTCCAGCTCCTTGGAGAGCCGTCACCACAATAAACCAGTTAGTAAAGCCCAATAAACTAAACGTCTCAATAAACCAGTTCTGTCTCTAAGGTGCCACAGTGCTTTTTACAGTTTTATATACATTTTCTTCTCTCCTTGCAGGAAATAATCCACCCATAGAACGAGAAGTTTTATATCAGTGGTTTGGTCAAGGGAAACTAAGGATCTTCACTCTGCAAGCTCAAACTACCACCTGTGTTTTAATATCCTCTTTAAGCAGCTAAATACTCAGTAAAAAGCAAGACAGTTTGTTGGCTGAATAGACTGACACAACACATCAACACAACACACACATGCATCCACACTGTAAGTGGAAAGGGGCACGTTTCGGGATTACTCCGGCCCGTTCCATGGTTCTCTGCCATTCTTTGCCCCTCCATTTTCGTTTGGCTGCCGGTTGCGCCTCGGTGATGGATGGTGCTGACAGCTTAAATTACCTGGGCCGCACATCTTCAAAGAGCTGGCGACAGGGATATTGCATTTTCTGATTACCTAGAACCTGCCCAGGGTTTTAAAACATGGGGACGGAGCAAGCCAAAGCGTAGCTGAACAGGCCAAAAAATGAAAAAAAGACATTGTGTCTTGACTTACAGCAAAAATGAAAACGGTGACTTGGCTAACTAAGAAATATGAGAGTGCCTTTTGGGTGGGAGAATCAGGGGGCCATGTTTAAGCCTGGAGAATACATGTCACTGTTGCCTGGATTATTGTAGTCTTGCTTTGCACTTCTGTATCTCTGGTGCCTGAAGATACATCTGAAGAGGGTGTCCTGGAAGCTGTTGGGGTATAGGAGTGGTTGAGGTATATGCAATTACTGCTTTTTTTAATATTAAGTTTGTGTTTTAAGTGTTTCAAGCATTAAGTGTTAACATCTTAAAAGCGGTGTTGGATGCACATTTTAATGTCTTTTGTTAAAATCTTTTGCACTCTGCATTGTTTTAGATGTTTTGCATTAATTTGTATTGCAAGCTATTTGTGTCCCATTTGGGAGAAAATTGGGATATAAATCAAACAAAAAGAAAATATATTTTATCTCAGCCTAATCCAGTGAAGAATATTGTGATGGGAGCCAGAGGACCAAAGTCCACCTGTGTGCATCGTGGCTAAACTGGAGATATGAACCTATATTTGTTCCATCTTAGTCTCAACACTCTTATACAGGTATCATGTTCTGGGTAACTTGCACTCTCAAGAAGCACTGCAGATGCATTTATTTGCAACAAACAAGACTATTGTATGTTGGATGGTTACAGGTTTTATACCTCATCATACAAATTTAGGTGCACATTTTCCCAGATCCTTCTCTTGTTTACATATCTTTTATCCTGGGAGCCGGAAAGTTCCTATTTCCTTATCTTTGCCACATCTGTTCCCATAAAAGATTCCCACTAGTTTCACATCCCCCTCTTCTGAGATTTTCCCCTCTTTGCCAGATGCAAAGTGACATCAAAAGCTGCAGCCATTACCCATTTGGTACCTTGGTATGCTTTCGAATCTTATTTTTTTCTTTTTTCTATTTATGCTTCTTTTTTCTATTTATGCTTTCCAAATTATATATTTGCAATATATAATTGCAAACAGTGATTGATATACTATATAGATATAGATATATCAATCTATAACTGCCCTTCCATCTATTAGCCTATGTTATGACAAATACTATTTGCAGCCAGAATATTATGACAAGAATCATGCCCTGCCTTCTCCATACTGTGCCCTCTAAATGTCTCTGACTGCATGTTCCATCATCCCCAGCCAGCACAGCCACTTGGTGCCAAGTAGAGGAGGAAGGTGGCTCTAACCACAGGTCCTGCTGGCTCTTTAAATGACATATGACAAGAAAAGGCAAGAAATCTATCTTGTTTTTCTTACTCATCATCATCCCCTGCCACTTTAGGGTCAAGCCCACCCAAGGCAATTTACACAATTACCAACTAAGATTAAAACATTGCCATCTAAGCAGAACCTTGAGAAAAATACAACCTTGGCCCAGTTAATGAAAAAAAAAAAACGACAAGTTAGAAGAGAACAGGTCCACCCATTGCACATACAGCCATCACACACTCACAGTGTGTTTCTAAGAGTCTGTTGGGAACACAAGCTAGCAGCTGTTACCATAGTTTCTGCCAGGGACACGTCTCAATCAAGGTGTCTCCTTTCTAATCCTGTTTGCTGATTTACAAGCTTGTTAATCCACTCAACATGCTAGCCCTCAACCACAGCCCCCATGGGGCCTGATTCCAGCTTGCAGGGAAGCTGCAGCAGAAATGGAAGGTGTTTTCTCCATCATTGCCATCACTCCCGAGGCACAAATGGATTGTCCTGCCCAAGGGCATGGCTGAGCGTAACGAAACAAATGCCCACTTGCCATCAAAAGGGCTTCTGATGTGACTCCCAGCTGAGCTCAGTTGGGATTACTTCTGAGCAAATATGTACTGGAATGGATGGCATGCAGAGCTGATGACAGCTAAACTATGGGAAACAAAGCAATGTGAAGGAATGTGGACAAGGTTGGAGAAGAGCGCACTGGAATCTGAGGTGCAAGAAGTCTGATCTACAATGACAGTCTAAAAGAAGGAGAAGGATGGGATCACAATGAAGAATAAATATGTCTTGAGCAGTGGCTCTCTGTCTGAACTTACTGAATGGAGCATCTGTGAAGGTTAGAAGGAAGAAAATGATGAAGCCACCACCAGCCAGACAATGTTCTGGGAAATGGAAGCAGCCAAACCTGAGAACCACTCTGTTGGGAGAGGTAGAAGGAAAAGAAAAGGTCTCTCTGTTGTGGTGCCCTGGTTCCAGAATGCCCTCCCCTTGGAGGCCTGATTGGCACCATCGGCCTCATTCCAGCACCAACTCAAAATACAATTCTTAAATAAACCCTTGAGGGTCTAACGATTCTGCTAAAATAAATACATTTGCATAGTTTGAAACTGTTTCAATTGATTTTAAACTATCAAATTGTTTGGACTGTTTGCATTATCCATTTTCAAACTGTTGTAAATTTATTTTAATTTCTGATATAGGTCCAAGTTCATAGTAAATTCAGAGCAATAGTCCAGGAGCAAAGTCCCCTACTCAAGGCAAGGGTCAAGGTTTCTAGGAACATGAATAAGGGATCTGAACATGAAGTATGCTACTTCCACTGATAAGATCAGTTGACTGTAATGGCTTCTTTCCATCCCCTTCCTGTTTATATAGGATGACAGCTTCCCCCAGCTGTTTGCCTAATTGATGCATCCTTACTGTATAAATGCTCTGAGTCTCTTGGGCTTTCCCTTTTCCACCTACACTGGCTGCCATAAGTACTGTCCGATTCATATCTCTGGGTTGTGGCTGCTGGGAAAGGTCCCGTCTGGGTCCTGGGATGGAGGCGTGACAGGGAATTTGCCACCATTTCCTTCCTCTGAGGCTGACACGGTGCATTTGCCCAAGGTCATCCAGTGGGTTTCCATAGACGAGTGAGGACTCCTGGAGCCCTCATGCAACGTTCAATTAATACTCCATATGGCTCTCTCTTTTCTCACACACATATAAAATGCACACACAAATATGGGAGGAAATGACTCTCAGATGACATGAAATCCAAGGGGGGGAAGTTGCATTCAGTTCTTCCTATATCTATGCAGAGCTAATGCTTTTGGCAACATTTAAGGCAGATGACTGGCTGTGTGTTCGGAAAGATGAAAAGCCTTCTTCTCTTTGCTTCTCTGTTTGAAAACTAAAAGGTCAGCGGGGAGCGTAGATGATTGTTAGCTAGAGAGAGAAGGACACACGTGGGTATGCGCACACACACATAGCAACACCGCAGTGGTCTCTCTGACCCCCCCAACCCACCCACCCACTCTCCAAAGTGAGAGCTTTTGGTGAATTACAACACAGCAGAGACCTCAGAAACACATTAAGCACCGGCCCTGAATGGTGGTAAATTATTCCCCTTGACAGAATGATCTATTAATCACTTATTTATTTTAAAAGGGAAAGGAGCTCATTTAACCTTTTTATTTACCTTTGGCAGTCAAGATAAACACTATATTTCAACACTGACTCTTATCCACCTAACAGCTTTATACTTCTGGGGCCGGAATCCACCATCTGCTTTCAAACAGGGAATAATCCCTTTGCTGTTTCTTTCTGGCTTTCTTCACCAGTGTTTCTGGTTGTCTGAAACAATGCTCAGCAGAGGCAGGATCGCTGGAGTGCGCATAGCTACGCATGGGTGTGGTGGTTCTTTTAAATGGCCTACAGGCTCTTCTGGGAATCTTGAGGTGGTGGTCTAAGGTTACAATCAGCTCTACACATTCACTAGGGGTACAGGATTCCTGCAAAAGTGGGGAAACTGCAAACATCAAGAAGTGTGTGTGTGTGGGGGGAAGAGGTCTGAGACACGGTAGGGGGAACAGGGTCCCAGGGGCCACACCAGGTCAGGAAAAGGAGAGGGAAAGAGTCAACATGGTAGCCCCATACTTGCCCATCTCCTTCATTGGTGTAGGAGGCATCAGGAGGGGATTTGTGGTGCTGAGAAACTGGGCTGTGATCCATCCTTCCATGGCCAGGCAGTGTCTGGTGGAAGAGGAGATGGACCAGAGGCAGGTTTTTAAGGTGCTACTTGGAGCTGCAGAAAGAGAAGGATTCCCCCAAAAAAGAAGTATTGGAGACTGAGAAAATTGCAAATAATCAAAGCCGTGAAACTTGCAAATGTGGAGGGCCAACTGTATTGCCCTTGGGGTGTGCACACCTCTTCTAAAAATATGGTACCTTAAAGACTAAGGGATTTATTCAAGTCTTTTAGACCAGTGTGACACAAAGTGGTGGTACATGGAGTGATGTTAGACTACAAGCCAGTCCCTGACGAGTTTCCAGGAATTAAAGGAACAACTGTAAACAAAACACACAAATCTGGTACTAGTCCTCTGCAGGGCCTAAATACCCTAAAGGTACCAGACCACAGCTGATCTTGGAAGCTAAGTAGGGTCATCCCTGCTTAGTACTTGGATGGGAGGCCGCCAATAAATACCAGGTGTTGTAGGCTCTACTTAAGAGGAGGAAACTAGCAAAACCACTTCTATGTATTCCTTGTCTAAGAAAATCCTGTGAAATTCATGGGGTTGCCATAAGTTGGCACAAGTTTCCATAAGTTGACACATAAACATGCAGTTCACAAGACACACACACACACACACACACGGGGGGGGGGGCAGAAAGAGACAGAGAAACTTTCCGAAAATGAATTTACCATAAGGATATACGATTTGTTTAATACTTACACTTTGCCACATACGATTGTTGCACAGGCACATCCTGGCACTCACAGGAACAGCTTGCAAACTGGCTGTTCTAGATGTTCCTCAAAATTATCTCCTTGGACTATTTTGAGCCCTTCTACCTCCTATCTTTGCACCGCACATTTAATTTGCAAAGTGATTAAACACATAACTGTGTTCATCCTCAACAGTGTTAAGTGAAACAAATCACTAGCGCTCCAGATATGGAGACCAGAGAGGCTGGCTGGCTTAAGGCTGGTGGAAGACTTTGCATCACACATACACTTGCCTTAGGTAATGAATTAATCACTCTTTGCCTCTGTTCTTTCTGCTTCCCCCAATAACAACCTCTTTTAAAAGGTAATAGTTACAATAGAGGCTTCATGCTATTTCCCCATATCTAGAAAAACAGTATCCTTGCAATAATATGGAAGTTGATGAAGCATGTTCTTTGGGTTGATGAAGCATGTTCTTTTGTCCTGTAGCTGCTATAATCAGGCTCGTTAGTGTATAATTACTCCATTATTGAGTAAATTTCCTGGAAGTTCGGATCAATTTTATATGAAGCTCTTGTTGGGAGACAAGTCCCCAAAGGTGACCCTGGTTGTTGCTAAATTTCTCGCAGAGGCGACCAGGATTAAAGCTCACTGTGTACCAGATAAAAGTAGACTCTATTTTACTGTTTTGATTTTTCCCGTTGGATGTTTTTGTCCCCTTTTGGTCTTATGCTTGAGGGGCTTTTTTGGTTTTTTTCTGTCGGATCTGTGGATTGCAATACACAGGATGACGATGATGATAAAGGCTATGTGGCAACATGTACCCTCAAGTGATTTCCAACTTGTGGTGACCGAAGGCAAACCTATCATGGGGTTTTCTGGGGCTGAGAGTATGTGATGCACCCAGAGTCACCCCTTGGAGTGGAGAACTGAAGCCTGGTTTCCAGGGTCATAGCCCAAAGCTCAAACCACTACACTATAATGGCTTATCCTACCTTTACTTAGCATTTTATATTTTGCGGGCTTTAATTTTGTGTAAGAGGATAAAACAAATGAAGTCAGAAAACTCTGCAACATAGCAGGGAGTCTCCCCTTTTTCCACACTGTCACAATTTCCTATTATGAGTCATCGCGTGTCAGAGAAGCAACTTTTTAATTGCACTTAACAGGAGAGGAGTTTATTCAGTGTGCGTCATGGCTGCAATTCTTTTCACACTCTGCCTGTTCCGAGTTGTTAACATCCTCTTTGTAACTGAAAGATTTCTCTCTGTCTCTCTTTTTATCACCCATTGATTCCTACAAGATTCAGAGGCGGCTCAGCATCAGCAAGACGGCCCTGCAAGAATAATTATGCACACGCATGTTTAAGGACAGGCTGTCACTTATCCAGTAACACCAACGGATGCAAAACTCCAGTGGTGTAACTGTCATGTAGCTGTTAGGATAAAATAAATGCATCCCAAATGGACAATTTCATTTAAGGAGAGAGAGAGAAGGGGAGGGAGGGGGAAGAGAAGGGGATTGTGAGGGATTAATGAGGCGAAAGGTTTGTGTTTTCAATTTGGATGTAAAATGCAAACGTACTAAGTTGCGATATCATCATTTAACCTTAATGTTCAATGGAGTTCCAATTGCTAGCACACCGGAGGGACAATTAACTATGAGCCGTGAAAAAGAGAACATTCCAAATGGGAGAATCAGCACCGGAGAGCAAGTGGAGGAGAAAGGTGGAAATGAAACCACATTTGAGGTGGTTCAAAAGAAAAGAAAAGATTTTGAGTAACTGGCTAATGCGCAGGGCAAGGATGGTGGTGGAGATGAAACATGGGATATCTTCTGGCACCGCAAAGACCAAGGGATTTCTTGTGGTTGTGAAAAGAAGACAACTTAAAAAGAGCTGGGTTGTCCTAAGGAAATGAGGTTACATCCTCAGAATGAGTGTGAAATGGATGGAGCTAAAAAGCACACAATGTCTCGTGAAAATCAGATGGCCATCATCCAAGATAGGCAACATGGCATCCTCCAGAAGTTGTGAGATACATCTTTTATAAGGTTGCAGGCAAAGATGGGCAAAATGAGGGCACTAGCTCCCCAATAAGAATTTTGCCTCCCAAATGATATTTTTCTTCATCGCCCAAATATCTAGCATCATAGAGATTAAGGCCCTTTCCACCCTACACTGTTATAGTGCTATTATTCCACTTTCAACACTCTGTGGAATTTTGGGTTTTGTAGTTTTCCGAGGCCCAAGAGATTTCTAGCTGAGAATTCCAAATGCCCCTCCCTAAACTGCAAACCCCAGGATTCCATAGGAGGTTGAAAGTGGAATAATAGCACTATAACAGTGTAGTGTGGAAATGGCCTGAGACGCTGAAAATAGCTTGCACCTATAACTCTTCCATTTGTTGTGTCCACATTCCCTTGGTCACTTTGTCTCCTTTGGATTCCTAGACTATGTTTCTAAAGGTAAACTAAAGTTTTAAAGTGACTGCAGTGTAAAGACTGAAGAAAAAAAATCCCTGGGTGGGTAGAATTCTTATTTGGGGGTCAACGCCCTCGTTTCCTCACCCACACAGTTGTCTTCCACACTTCCAGACTCTAAGACAGGGGACAGCGGTGGAGTGTAGTCCGACATCCCTGGAGGATGCCATTTTGCTTCCCCTTCCTTGCCTGGCTATAATGACACTGGCTAACTGATCCAGCATGGTGTAGTGGTTTTGAGCATTGGACTGGGTGACCTTGGGGTGCTTGCACACATTCACCCCCAGAAAACCTTGTGATGAGTTTGCCTTATGGTTGCCGTAAGTTGGAAATGAGTTGAGGGCACACAGCAGCGGCAGCAACAACAACTAAAGTGCCTTCTTTGAGCCATGGCTCCTGTAATCCATGACTATTGGCCATACCGACTGGGGCACGTGTGAGATGGGCAGGTATTCAGGCAGTAAGGGCACTATAAGAGCCAGTGTGATGTAGTGGTCTGAGCATTCAATTACAACCTCGGAGATCAGATTTGTGCTTGGCCACAGAAACTCACTGGGTGACCCTGGGTGCTTCATATACCAGAAAACCCTACAACAGGTTCATCTTAGGGTCTCCACAAGGCAGGAAGAACTTGAAGGTCCACAACCACGACCACCACCACCATCAAAGCGATTTAGATAAGGAAACAATGCATAGGACAGGAGTTACATGGCCTTTCCCTTGCTGCAGTTCAAAGCAGAGAGCTTTGCAAATGCTTTTAGGTACATGGAGAAGAAGAAACAGCAAAACTGCCCTCCTTCTCGCCATTGCTGTCACTGTCACTGCTTCTGCCCTCAAGCACAACTGCATTCGGTGGGAAGGAGAAATAGCAGCAAAGAGCACAGGGGTCAAAATGCAGAGCTGCAAAGGTTTTAGCCCTCCAGGTATAGTTGCTCCCCAGTTTCCACCAGCCTCTGCCCACGTAGCCTGCAGGAGGGGAAAATGGGAGCTGTAATTCGCTGCTATCTGGCCAGTCAATAGGAGAAATCTTCTGAGATGACCCCCCTTTCCATAACACACACACACACACACACAGGGTAACAGCAGAAACTATCTGTCTGAATACGTAGAGGCAACAAAATAAGCTAAATCATTTTAAGCAGTTGAAGAGAAGGAACATTTTCTCCCCTCTAAGTGAATAATTTATGGCCTGAGCCATTGTCATCATAATAATGGTAATAAAATAAGTTTCTCCAGGCCTGTAGTACAGAAAAAATAACACACACAGAATGAGGGGGGGAAAGAACGATCACGTTTCGGGCTCATAAATAAATGAAAAACAAATGGGGGGGAAAGACAATAAGCAGAGAAAGGATCGGAAGGTTTCTCTTTGCTCCTGCTTGCTGTCATCCCCATAGCAAAATATGACTCCAGCCATGCCAAGCTCAAGCAAAGTGTGTGTATGTGTGATACACAAACACACACACACACACAGAGAGAGAGAGAGAGAGAGAGAGAGAAATGCTTTGGCATACAGATCCCTCTCTCCATTACTACTGGGGGTCAATGAAGTATGTCTAAAACTACAGCTAAAATTTATCAAAGAATCATATAATCTTAGAGCTGGAAAGGGCTGTTAGGTCCATAAAGGAATATACAACTATAGCGCTCCTGAGTGATGCCCATCCAGCCTCTATTTAAAGGCCTCTAAAAAGTAAAGGTCTCTCTCACTCTGAGGCAACCTATCCCACTGTTGAACTATTCTTATAGTAAAAATGTTCTTCCCAACGTTTAGTTGCAATCTCTTTTTGTATATTTTGAATCCACTGGTCCATGTCCTAGTCTCTGGAACAGCAGAAAACAAGCTTGCTCCATGATGCTTTTTCAGATATTTAAGGATGTCTATCATTCCAACTTAAACATACTCATCTCCTAAAGTCATTGCTTATAAGGCTTGGTTTCCAAAAACCCTCCTGCCATGCAGAAACACACCATCAAAGCATTCCCATCCAGCCTCTGTTTTAAAACCTCCAAAGATGGAGACCCCACCACACTCCCAGGTTGTGTATTCCACTGTTGAACTGCTCTTATTATCAGGATGTTCTTCCTAATGTTTAGATGGAATCTCTTTCCCTGAAGTTGGAACCCATTGCTCCATGTCCTAGTCTCTGGAGCAATAGAAAACAAGCTTGTACCACCTTCCATATGACATCCCTTCAGATATTTAAACATGGCTACCATATTTAACCTTCTGTTCTCCAGGCTAAACATCCCCAGCTCCCTAAGGCTTTCCTCATACGGCTTCATAGTTTCCAGGCCTTCTACCATCTTGGTTGCCCTCTTCTGGACACATTCCAGCTTGTTGATATCCTTTTTATATTGTAGTGCCCAGAATTGGATATAGCATTCCAAATAAGGCCCTAGGTCACTAAGTCATAGGCTGGATTTTGTGTTGCAATGGTCACCAAAATTCTGGAAGGGGGACAACCGCTGCAGTCAGAGCTTGAAAAAGTTACTGGGGGGTGCTCCAGGTTGCAGAATCCTCCAACCAGCATGGCCAAGCATGCTAAGAGGAACTTCTCAATTTGTTATTAGTTTTTGGCTTTTCCTACCTCATTTTGTTGTTGCTTTTGACGCTGCTCTTGATGTTTCTCCTTTGAAGTGGTTTCCATGTTTCATAGAATCATAGAATCATAGAATCATAGAAATTCAGAGTTGGAAGAGACCCCAGTGGCCATCCAGTCCAACCCCCTGCCATGCAGGAACACCCTCAAAGCAATCCCGACAGATGACCATCAAGCCTCATCATCCCCCTGTTTTTTTTTGTTGGTTGTTTGCATATCCTTTTTTTTTTTAATTTATATGAGCTACTTTGAATATTCATGGTTTGGGGGCAGGCGGCTGGGAGAAAAAGGGCAGTATTCCCTTTATGATCGGTAAACAGACACGGTACCCATTTTATAAACAAGAAGGGACGGCCCAAATATCTCCTTCTGCAGATCTCAGGCAAAGCACACCTTCTAAACTGTGTGGGGAATAGTCCAGGCTGGGATGAGGAGCGGAAGGAGAAATTGGGGCAGCCGGGGACATAAGAAAGCTGCTATTTCAGCCAGAAATTTTCACTCATGGAAAACTGAAGACCCCCAAATTTTTGGCTAACTTAGTAGGAGAAGTTAAAGAGGTGACATTATTAGAAGCAGGGAGTCAAACTGTATTAAATCATGGAATGTCTGCTGGTTGACTGGACAGGTGCTGAACCATGACAGGGTTGATGGTGTCCAGGTTGATAAGATTGACAGCGCTGATTGATAACAAGATGGGAAGAGCCCCAGGCAGGAGGCTTTGGGTGAATCAGCCATTTTCTTTCTACTAATGAGGCAGAGAAGCTCAGTGTCACCTACTTATCAGGATGAAGGAAAGTGGGTTCAGTAGAAAGGCTGCCATGTTAGAGAACTGAAAGCAGCCAAGGTACCTCTGCTTGTGAAATAGATAAGGAGCTGTCCTTGGTGTTCAGGGAAGGCTGAATCTGCCTTCCACCCCACCTTCCCACACCCTTCTGTGGATCAGATTGTGTCAGGTAGCATCACTCCCTGGCCAAAAGCATAGAATCATAGAATCATAGAGTTGGAAGAGACCCCAGGGGCCATCCAGTCCAACCCCCTGCTATGCAGAAACACCCATCAAAGCATTCCCAACAGATGGCCATCCAGACTCTGCTTAAAAACCTCCAAAGAAGGAAGAGACTCCACCACACGCCAAGGCAGCATCTTCCACTGCTGGACAGCACTGACCATCAGGAAGTTCTTCCTGAGGTTCAAGTGGAATCTCCTTTTCTGCAGCTTGAATCCATTGCTCCTTGTCCTAGCCTCTGGAGCAGCAGAAAACAAGCCTGTTCCCTCTTCGACATGACATTCCTTCAAATATTTAAACATGGCTATCATGTCCCCTCTTAGCCTTCTCTTCTGCAGACTAAACAGATGCAGCTCCCTAAGCCATTCATCATAGAGCATGGCTTCCAGACCCTTCACCATTTTGGTTGCCCTCCTCTGGATTGAGGAGGGTTGAGCATTGGATTGAGTTTTTCTACTTCACGCTCTGGCTGGAAACCAGGCTTCATTCCTTCTACCCATCATTCATCTCATTTCTTCATTAACTTGCTGGGTCATTTGGCAATGGAACAAATTGCACAGCGACATGGTGAGGTCTCCCTCTCTGGCGATCTTCAGAAAGAGGCTGGACAGCTACCTGGTGGGGGTGTTTACATTTACCTGGTGGGGATCCTGCATTGAGCAGGGGGCCTGACTTGACGGGCATGCTCTCTACAATGTCTTGCCAAGAAAACTCCATGATAGGTTCACATTGTTGTGTTGTGTTGCATGCTTTCAAGTCTTTTCCAACTTATGGCAACCTTAAGGTGACCTTATCATGGATTTTTTGGTGGGGACTAATGTGTGATGTTCACAGTGGATTTCCACAGCTGAGCCTGGTTTCCAGGGTCATAGTCAAACCACTACACCTATGCCCACACTTTTAACATCCTGTTATCCAACAACTTATATATGTGTGCATGTGTGTGTGTTTTTCAATAAAAGAAAATAACAACAGTATCTAAAGCCATTCAACTCTACTTTGGTACATTATACTTTGAAAAATAAAACGGCATCTTCATAGAGAATCCTTGGCAAATCACATTCTAATTTCAGTCATCTTAACTTGT